>QEPC01015050.1:160086-266475 GCA_003113815.1 Sphenodon punctatus
TGGGAGAGGAGTGGGGGGCTAGTGGGTTAGACCGGGGCCTGGGGGGCTGGGAGCCAGGACTCCTGGGTTCACTGGGAGGGGAGTGGGAGCTAGTGGGTTAGAGCAGGGGGGCTGGGAGTCAGGGCTCCTGGGTTCTCTGGGAGGGGAGTGGGGGCTAGTGGGTTAGAGCAGGGGGGAGTGTGTGTGGTAAAATGGAGGTTTGAAAATCCTGAGATGTCACTGCAAGTCATGCGATTTCAGTTGTGTTCAAAATGCTGGAAATGGGATGTGCCTGGTAAAATTGGACCCAGGCTGTGACGGGGGTGCTTTACAAGGATGGGCCCCTGTGTTTTGGATTTACACACAACCTGACGACTGGGCTAGTGGGGTTGTAAGCACTGAGCAGAACGAGGGACAGAGCCAGAGTAAATAGGTGGATCAAGGCATGGCTGAGTCAGCCCCAAAGGACCAAGTTCTAAAGCATGTTCCTTGGGCACTGAAGAGGCTGAGAGCATCAAAGCCTCTGAACATGCCCACTAGAGGCCTGAACTGTTGCAGAATTTAGGCCCCTTGGCATGCCCAGAGCAGGTGGACTCATCTGAGCATGCCCAAGCCCTATAAAAGCCAGAGGACTCAGCTGGCAGGGGGCAGTCACATTGTAGCACTAAAATGTGTAGCAAGAAAAGACATTCTAAAATAAACGGCTGTACTGTGTTCAAGGAATGATCTTTGGGAGAACTGAGCAAGGTGGAGTATAGAACAAAAGTTAGTGCAGAAGCAGAATCTGACTATAAGCAAGCAGCAGTATTACCATTAGTTCTTCCCCACCCACAATACAGTATAGTACCTCCTTGCATGGCATAAGAAGGCAAGTATTCCCCTGCCCATAATCACCTGTGCAGCGAGCAGATGAACTTGAGCTGCTGCCTGAGAAAGGAGCTAGAAATGAAAGAGAAATTGTGCACACAGTAGAGATATGGATCAAGCACATTATACAGGAGCAGGAAGGCGCTTGCTGTCCCCAGCTTCAGTGTTGCCCCCAACCTGCAGAGGAAGAGAATTGGGACTGAAAGACCAAGGCAACGTGTGGGTGCATGGAAACTAAGTTGTAAGTGAGCACAATGTGCGAGACTGTACGTCTCGAGTGCTTACCTTAGTTTATGTGGACACACTCCTTTTTAGACTGGTTTCCTATGGAAAGAAAGTGTATGCAATTGTCACATGTGTGCATGGGTGTTTGATCCCACTCCCACAGACTGATACCAACCAAATGTGTCAGATGGGCAGAAGGCCAAAAGGTTGATAACAACAAATGTAATAACAGCTACATCTGGAAAGGACATATGGCCCCTTTGTAGCAAAAAAATAAAAACCCCATCAAATTGCACTGAGCATTACCCCCTTAGAAAACTAGGCTCCGTTAGCTTGTGTGGTTGCTGCATGGAACTACTACTACTTTGAGTAGTCTCAGTATACTCTCGCATATCAGAGCTGAGTGCCGTGTGCAGTCAGACCTCAGAAACTTCTGGAAAGCAGTTTCTGTTGATGTGCTCCTGTTCCTCTCAACTACTCACAGTTCTGCACATGCTCAGTTAGGCTGTGTTAGAGCAGAACATCCAGTCACCTCAGTTCTTCTAGCTGTACTATAATGTAGACACTTGGGAATCTCTCTGGAAACTGACGAGTGTTGAGCCTGTTACCATTATTTGTTCAGCATCCATATGATAGTGTTTACTAGAAGTGATATTTCAGTTAGTCTGAATTTTATTGTTAATTTATTTTTACTTTTTTAGTCTTAGATAGTAAGACTTCTGGCTCCAGTGGCCTTGGGTGCTAATAGGCCTTGCCCACTCCCCTTCTCCCTGCAGTATTTAAATGTTGTAAATCAGGTCCAGCAGTTTTTGATGGCAACAAGATGGGCTTGATGCTTAGCCTCACTGAGAATATCAGGAGTGAATCAACAGATGCTGCTTTCTCAAAGATTTGGAGGTCTAACTGCACACGGCACTCAGCTCTGTATGTGAACGAATTAATTTATTGACAGCTTTAGCTTTTGCCATAGCCCACATATAAACTGACAAAACAATCAGACAAACAAAAGATACAGAAATTACAGATTACAGAAATAAATTACTCTCTGCTCTCTGCTTAAAAGTTAAGTAAAAGTTGAACAAAAGTTTCCCTTAAACCAAACCAGGACCAGGGCAGAAAAATCTTCCTTATTGAATATCCATCTCATGTTATCCTATAATGTATTGTATAATTTAATGTAATATAAACAATATCTCAAAACAGGCCAAACACATGTCTAAGGCTTCATAAAATTGTGTATATATAATTGGGTTTCCCCACAATATTCACAAAAACATCAGGCGGATACCTGCCACTAGACTGTATCTACTGATGCCATATGGCTCTTAATTTTGACTTAATTTCCTTCCTTCTTTTCATTCCCAACCAGAGGAATGTCGCAATAGCAAACATATCCTCTGCACTAGGCAAAGTAAGAAAGAATCTGTAGCAGTTATCTGAATCAAAATCCATATCTGCTTTTAGCAAAGGACGTAACCAAACAACCCTCAGACTATGATAGTAAGGACATCTCAAAAAAAGGTGCTCAACTGTCTCTATCTCATCCAGACTGCAGGAGCAACGTCTAAGATTATAATCATGACGAGCATAACGACCCTCAGTAATCGCAGTCTGGATGAGCTGAAACCACAAAAACGTATAACATTTGTGGAGGTTCCTATTAATGATCTTATCCAATATGGCTCAAAAGACACAGACTTTTTAATTTGGCCCAACGAGGGAGCCACTAACCAATTGGAGACGACTGCAAGATCCTGTCTCCCTATATCAGTTAATCTAGAGGAAACTTACAACTTTTAATGGCCGCTAAGGATTTCCCTGTGAAATATTTGAAGGAAAATCCCATGTTATGTAGAAGAAAAGAAAGGTAACTCAGCCATGGATATACTCTTGGACCTATATAACCTAGTTCTTCCTTTAGACATTGAATGGGGAGAGCCTTCTCTTGTTGAGTCAGAAGTCTCAGCCAATATCAGACAAAAGCTATCTTAGAGAGATGTTCAATAGAAACTAAACCCATCTCTGCTCTTAGGACTGCACCAGGTACTCCGACTCTGAGGAGACATTGTAAAAATGAGTTTTGAACTCTCTCGAGTACAATCACATTGGGGGATGGTACAATATCCAGCCCATAAGTTACTGACGCAGGTACCCTTGCAAGGTATGCTTGAAGAAATGTAGAAGGGGGTACTCCTTTAGAAATATTTGCAGCCCTAATAATAGTGTGTGCTATGTTTTGTGCCTTGGCTGCGCTATTTTGGATATGTGAACTCCATGTTCCCCTATTGGTGAATATTACTCCCAAGTATGTAAAAGATTAAAATATTTAGTTATTGCGTAGCTTTTACCACTAACTTTCCATTTAGTGGGGGCAGGCTGCCGTCCAACGATCATCATTTTAGATTTCTGGGCATTTATTTCCAAGCCATTGTTATTGCAATAAAGTTCCAACTTTGCAATAAGGCGTCTTAAACCTATTTTGGTTTGGGACAAAAGGACTAGATCATCTGCATACTGGAGCACACAGAGCGAAGAAGTCCCTATCCTGGGAGCATGGACATTGTCAACTTTTAAATAATCTACAAGATCTGATAGGTATAAGTTTATTCTTTATTTTTATTTTATTTTTTTAATTTATATCCCACCCCTCCTGCCCTCAGGGCAGCCCGGGGCGGCAAACAACATTCAATAAAAACAATATTAATTTTTCAGAACTGCCCTCACAGTGAGGCAGTTTTCACCAGCCAGGATGGGCATGGATCTTGCTCACAAGTAGTGGCACGAACAGATCCCAACAAGTTGAATAATATCGGGGCTAATACGCATCCCTGTCTTACACCTCTATTGATAGGGATAGGGTCACTCAGCCCATTCATTCCACTTTTAATTATTTCTTCATTTCCAGAGTGGAGCTGTACCAACAAAGTCAACACTTTCTCATTCAAGCCCTATTGTCTACATTTTCTCCAAAGATTCACTCAGGGAACTGAATCAAAGGCCTTGGTTAGATCTATAGAGGCCAGAAAAACCCTCCCACATTTAATTTTATAATACTTAAACATAACGTGTGCTAGTATATAACAGCAATCCGTTGTTGACCTCCCAGCTCTAAATCCGAACTGTTCTGCAGGAATAATGGCCAGATCTTCTGCCCATTTCTCAAGAAAAGACAGAAGAAACCTTGCATAAAGTTTGTCTATCACAGATATCAAGCTTATAGGCCTATAGCAGGATGAATCCTTACTGTACCCTTTTTAAAAAAATTGGCACTATCCAGCTTTGCTGCCATACCCGAGGGATTTTACAAGTCTCGCTAACGTTCAAAAAAAGCCTAGACAAAATTAAGGCCCACCATTTGAGGGCCGCCTGGAGTATTTCTGCTGAGATATAGTCCGGGCCCTTCAATGCCCCAATGTACCCCTCAGTCTTGTCTCTGGGGAACTCAAATGGTAGATCTAGTCCCGGGCCCTGACTGGAATCTTGATGCGCTACCCTCTCGTTTCCTAGCCAGAATTCTGCATATAGCTTCCCAAAAAAGGTTTCCCAGTTCTCATTAGAGATCACATATTTAGAGGAATTCGTCCGTGGGTTTATAGAGCCCTTAAACCTAGCCCAAAACTGACTCCAGTTCTTTGTGCGCAAGGCTTTTATCAATTCCGTCCATTTTGTATTATAGTACAGAGTTTGTTTCCTTCTCAGCAGGTGATTATACTGTTTCCTCATAAGCAGGTATTGGTCCCGTGAGCCTTGAGATAGAACCTTCACCCACTTGTTTTTTGCAAACTATTAGCTGGGCTTTAAGTAACCAGCAGTCCTGATCATACCATAAACGCCTCTGTTTTAACTCCAGTTTTGGCCTCACTGTGAGGGCAGTTCTGAAATGATCCAGGACAGCACCAAAATCCTCAAATAATGTATCAATATTATGAGTGTTCAGAACCGAATTACATAAGTCTGTGAGTTTATCAGAGCAGCAAAGATCCTGGACTCTGCATATCAATTCGACTGGGGATAATTTCACAAATCTCAGTGGAATTTGTTTGGATTCCTTCAAGGTATCATTTCTAGGTAGACTATGTCTTACTATCTGGACATTAAGCAATGCATGATCACTTTCCGGTCTATAGACCAAAGAAAGTTTACTAAATTTATCAATAAAGCTCTTGTCGACAAGGATAAAGTCTACCCTACTTCTTCCTTGTGAGCCCAGGAAAGTAAAACCCCCTCCTAAATCACTATGGGAATCTTCACAAAGGGGTATCAGATCAAACTTATGTACCAACTCTGACAGGAGATGGCCGGAATGATTGGGAGAGAGTCCAACTGTAGAATCAGAATATTCAAATTCAGTCTCCTCAAGACCTGATCCAGTGTGGGCATTCCAGTCCCCAGCTAATATAAATGAGGCTCTAGGAAATTGATCTTCAGTTAAAAGCATTGTTTGTTCTAGTACTGCCCATACATTCCCATCATAGTATTTTGATGAGGAGGGCGAAACATACACATTAATCAGGGCAAAACAATTGTGCTTATCCAGTGTGAGGATCCCTACCTGGAACTCGGGTCTATGGGAGACCCAAGACTGAAGGAGTGGACCCATGCATTGGAAACAAAGAAGGCCAAACCGCCAGAAACGCAGCCCTTATCCCCCTTTTTCTGTTCTTCCTGTAATTCTAAGGAAAAATTGTCAAAGTATGAATTTAAGCCTTTGTCTTTTTTTTCAGCCATGTCTCCTGAAAACAAATAATGTCAAAACTGGAAAGGAATTCTATCCAGTCCTCATCCATAACTTTTGATTTTAAACCTGCTATATTCCATGAGGTAAATGAGAAAGGTCTGTTGGTCTCCACTCGATGTAATCAGGGGCTCCAGGCTTTTTTCAACTTATTGGGTTTCCTGTGTATCTCTTGAAGGAGCGGGCAAAAACCTGCTTCTACTTCCTGTCAATGGACACACAGGTCCAACTCTATTTGTAATAAACTTGGATCCAGGATAGCCACATTAGTCCCTAGCTTGGGCCCCCAAATCTGAACATCTTTAAGGGGTCTCTGCGGGTCTTGGGGGTGAGCAGCCAGCTGAGATGTAACAGAAGTGGTTTCCTTACCATTGGCTGGACTCCCCTGTTCTGCAATGTCCAGACATCGAACTGAAGTCAAGGACTCCATGTCATTGAGTGGCTCGTATGGAATCGTAGCATGCGCTATATGGGGAGCCGTATAGTCCAGCTCTGTTATCTGGACGCCCTCTCTAAGTTGGGCCAGCCTATGGAGGAAAATATCTTGATCTATGGGAGGGAGGGTCTTAAACAGAGCTACATCCTCTATATCCAGAGCCTGAGGGATGTTTTATTTTTTATTGCCTGGGTTACAACTCAGGGGCTGGAAAGAGGCAGCATTGTCCAGAGGCTGTAAATCTGTCATTAACTCCATAAGATCAGCTTGGTCTCTCTCCCCCTTTTGGGCCAGTTCCCGATGGGACTCTCCTACATTTTCCTCCCGGGACTGACTCCTGGAAACTTCCAAGATTCTGCCTGATTCACGACTCCCTTGCCCTTCTCTGTCCTCTCTTCTCCCGTCATGTAATGTCCTCTCTTCTTGGGCCTGGAATACCTGCCCAATTTGTGGGGCTGAAGAGAAACGCCCAGAGCTCCGACGCCCAACCAGCACAGAGTTTGGCGAGGAAATTTGTAATTTTTGGCCCAGAAGCTTCCTCTCTGTTCCCCGAACCTCACGAGCAGAACTCAGAACTCTATCAATTGATATGCCTCTATGTTTTAATGATTTCCTGGCTCTAAAAATGTCCTCTACCCATAATTTAGATATAAAATGCAAACGAATATGGTACTGCCAATTCCCAGGGGCCAGATATTCCACCCTCTCGATGTGGTATGTTCTCAGATCCTTTTTCAGCAGACAAGATAGATTATTTGCGATATCAGTCACATGCTACCAAGAATGAAGGTCTCCGTTATAGTCAGGTCCTATAAAGAGATGAATCACCATTTCCCTGATTACAGATCTAGCAGATTACAGGTCTAGCAGAAATATGTTAATGTTTATAAAAGTCCTTCTTGTGACTATTATTATTTCCTTGGATTGTTTCTATGATCTAGAGCTACCCTTTATTGGGATATCAGCAGGGCTATCTAATTTATCTAAAATTGCCCGTAATTGTTGTTTGACCTTAGTTATTGAATTGCTCAATTCCAAGATACTAGCAAACAGAATTTCCACTGTTCTTGCTATCAGGTCAGTCTGTTAAGAGAGAACTTCATTGGAAGTGAACTCAAGCCTCTCAGTGTGGTCCTTACGCAACTCAGGGGGGAAGTGCAACGACGACTGTAGTTCTAGTTTAGACAAATCTATAGAACCCCCTTTATCGTTAGGCAAACAGTCAAAATGGGTTATATAAGGGAAGACCAACCCCCGTCTCCACTGCCTTCCTATCCCTTTTTACATGCTGAGTAGGGAGACCTTCCGCAGGGGAAAGGGAAACCTGTCGCCCCCTCTTCCAATTCATCCTTCCCTCCTATGTAACGCAGTATTCACCCTCTATTAAAGCATAGGATGATAACGGCTGAACCCCACCCTCAATATAACAACTCCAATTAATATCTTGTGGGAAATAACAAAACCTCCCGCACCCGTGCCTTGCCATCGCCTAAGGCTGCATGCACAAGGGCGCGCCCTTGCAAGCAATGCCCTTTGGCGCATGCCTTTGGCGCTGCCGCAGGTGCAAAGCTCCCTTTAGTAGGCCAGCTGGTGGAGCAAATCAGCCCCAATGTCCAGGCTCAGGTGCAGACAGTTCAGGTAAGCACGGGAGGCAATGATCCTGGGGGGAGCAGCCCCAGCAGTACAAACACAGCACAGGCTTCGCTCAGTCACTGAGAAACGTTGCCAGAATCATTCAAGGGGCAGAGGCGTCAGCACAGACCCAGCCACCCCAAGCCGGTTTCCCCAATCCACCAGGGCGCAGCTCACCACTCTCACTGTCCTCCTCCGCTCTGTATGTGTGTATGTACCAAGGCCATTCTTAAAGAGTTTCAGTTCCTGTAAATAACTTTCATTTTGAGCCTACCATTCTGACAACAAATTTCTGTCTTGGCATGCATGTCGACAGTTGCTAGGGGCTAATTAAACAAAACCAAAAAAACTTAAGAATTTTGTGTGCCTCATAATTTCATAAGCACTAGAAGGACTTGGTTTTTATTTGTTGTGGGTTCTTTCAGTCCTTGTGGCTCAGCAATATATGGGGAGATATGCAGTTTTTTTATGGTATTTATAAACCAAACAGCCATAGAATTCTCTAGGCCAAAACCAACATTTTAAATTAGTAGTTTTTAAACTGTGGTAAATGTTGTTTTTTAAATTAAACCTATATCTCTTTAGCTCTGTAAGTGTGTGTGTGTGTGTATGTGTATATATTATACACACATATATATAGAAACAAAGTGGATCATTATAACTTAATGGGTGATTCTACAGGTGGCCACCATGCCCTCAGGCAGCCGCCACATCCTCCTCCCCCCATGAATTGGCCATGCAAACAACTCATATGGGCAGCCATTCCCCCTCCACCCACCCAGCAAAACCCCTCCCCCAAGCCCCACCCAACTGACTGCCCTTAGCCATGACACACAGCAGTGGACACCATGGAAACATGAAGCCACAACAGCCAGTAAGGAGTTGCTGGGGAGTACGGGGGCGAGCTGCACGCCGCAGAGCATAGCCGGGACCAGCGGGAGCCTCATCTGTGACCCAGCCTGTCAACGCGCAGGGGCGGAGCCTTCCCGACTGTGGGGGATAAAGGTTTTCATTCAGGCATAGCTCTGAGAGTCGCTGGGGAGTACGGGGGCGAGCTGCATGCCACAGAGCGTAGCTGGGACCAGCGGGAGCCTTACCTGTGACCCAGCCTGTCAACGTGCAGGGGCAGAGCCTTCCCGACCGTGGGGGATAAAAAGCTTCTGAGGCTCACGAGCGCGAGCCACGAGCACGAGCCTAAGGGCGAGAGTACAAGGGCGGCTACCCTTAGGAGTTGTCCTTGGAGCTGCCCGGAGCCAAGGAGCCCGAAGTTATATTCCCCAATATTTGCTATCTTGTGGGGGGAGCGGGGACTTAGAGCTTGCTTGTTGGCACCAGTGGGGAACAGAGCCGCCTCCCTAGTTTGTGTATACTCCCCACACCTTAAGGTGTGGGTTGAAGTATCAGAATTCTATTTACCTTGTATTTTATTTATGGTTAAGGGGGAAGCTCTGGGGACTTAGAGACGTTGAACTTAAGCCACACACTTACTTTTCAGCTGCTCCTGGGAGCGGAGTCAAGGGCGGAGCCTAAGTCCCGCAGGGATCCAGAGTCACTAGTTAGTTCTCGGCCAGCACCTTGGCGCGTCCTGGAGTAGGAGCCAAGATGCTGTTAGTCTCTCCAAAGTGGGTGGAAGATAGGCAGGGCCCCGAGGGAAACGCGGGTCTGCGAATCGCAGATTTCCCGCGGAATTCCCCTCCCCCCGCGGAATCTCCTGCCCCGCTTACCCCAGCGCAGAATTTCCAGCCTGCGCTGCGGGGACGCGGGGCAGGAGATTCTACGGGGGAAGGGGAATGAACAAACCCTCGGGGCTTCCCCTCCCCAGCCTCCCCACTTGCCAGGGCCCTTGAATTTTCTTACCAGGGATGGCAGCAGCAGCTGCTCCGTCCAGCGCGCTCTTTTCCTGCTCGTACTTCCTGGCCCCTCCCGACGGGGCCTCTCAGGGCGACGCAGCCGGATGACGTCATCTGGCTGCGTCGCCCTGAGAGCCCCGTCGGGAGGGGCCAGGAAGTACGAGCAGGAAAAGAGCGCGCTGGACGGAGCAGCTGCTGCTGCCATCCCTGGTAAGCAAATTAAAGGGCCCTGGCAAGTGGGGAGGCTGGGGAGGGCAAGCCCCGGCAGCTGGGGAGGGGAGGCCCTGAGGGTTTACCAGTGCGGGGGGAGGAGGAGGCAAACCAAGCCCCCCCCCCGCATGGTAAATCGCGCCGAGGTGCAGAATTGGCCCCTGACTCCCGCGGAATTTAAAAAAAAATTCCACGGAAGAATCGGGGCCCTGAAGATAGGGGAGTTTTGCTGTATTCCTTGACTTCATTAGAAAGGTTACCTCAAGTTACAGCATTTACTATGTCAAGGAAAAGACGGCGACAGCCGGGTTCGGGGCCTTTGGGTCATACCCAAGTCAAACAGCAAAAAATACATAGTTTTTTTGTGGCACAATCTGACCCCACCATGACATCGGAGACTTTAGGTGGCCTTGCATCGACCCCGCTGCAGTCCAGGACATTGTCGCCGAAAGTGTGTGGACCATAAGCTAGTTCAACTTTTGTTTCTTCTTCTAGCTCCTTATTGACTTTGCTGGAACCATTGGTTAAATCTAATGAGGACTATAATTTTGGTTTTGTTGGAGCACCTTCAACTTCTGCCCCACCCTCATTGACAAAGCTGCTAGGAGATCAGTGTCTTTTGATTGGGGACTTACTTCAAAAACTTTTGGTTAGATCAGACGAACTGGTAAAGCTTTCCCAGGACCATTTAAAAGCAATGGCTAATATTATTGACCTTATAAAAATGTATCAAGTCCCCTTGGTAGATAGGGTAGATAAGCAGCTCCCTCATGGATCTGAACATCCTCAGCCAACAATATTTCAACATAGAGGGGATCAGGTGTCTGTCCCCCCTGCAGGGAATAGGGAACAGAGGTTTGGTTTGGATACTCGTGGGACTTTGCCATTGACGATTATATGGGGGGCTGTTGCTTTCAGAGTCATTCCATTACCTAATGGCCAATTTCCCCAGTGGAGCTCAAAGAGGGCAATTCACTGGCATCTTTCATCCATTATGGGTAATATTCTTGCTGAGGCAATTAGGTCCTTTCAGTTTCTTCCTTCCGATCAACGTACCCAGCGGTTGGTAGTGTACTTTAAAGAGTACTGGGTTGCTTCTAGAGTGTTGGGAAGGAGTGATTTGTTTGCTACATGGGGGGTCTACGTGGGAGAAGTGTTTAGAGACACTTTGATTAAACCATTAATCCACAGGCCAGTTGACCCAATACCTGTAGCCCATAAGTTTCAATCTGCTGGTAAGGGCTGCAATAACCCTCAGGCAGCCTAGGGAAAAGAACTGGAGGGTAGCTCTAGTCCTCAACAACCCATTAATGAGCGACTATTGAAACTAGCACAGGGCATAGCAGTTCACTCTGGGAATATGGCCAAGGAAACAGAGGGCACGAGACTCCAACCTAGTGTATCTCGGCCTCCTTTAGAGGCTTCTTTTGGTATGAAGTGTCCTTTGGTGGGAACCTCTCTACTTATGGACATTCAACAGTCCCTTCCAGCAGTACCAATTCTTACGCAGATAGCAGGAGGGGTGCAGATACAATCTACTGATGGCCCTCAGCAGGAAAGGCAGGGCTCTATGTCAACTTTGATTCAAGAAAGCGTGATAGCATTAGCTAGGCCATTAGACACTGCATGATGTGAGGAGGCCTCAGTGGACGTGCTATGGAAAATGGGTTATTGGAACATAGCAGGATGGGCGGGTCAGATCCAGAACATGGAATTTATTAACTTCATTGTGGACCATCATGTCTTTGTTTGTCAGGAGACTTGGGCTACCAAGTCCATAGTTCTTCCCACTGAGCTTTCTTATTTTGTTGCTTATTCTCTGCCAGCTAGCTCATCAGGAGGTGGACGACCTAGCGGAGGATTGGCAATTCTTTTAAGGCAGGAGTTTAGTAGCTTTGTGGTATCCATCTTAAGGTTTCCCCCAGCTATTTTGGGTTTGGTGTTAAAAGGCCAAGATGTGGTCTGGATAGTCCTAAACATTTACATCCTCCCCTCTAACTCTAAGGGATACCGGGAGGAGATTTGGGATGATATGGAAGCTCATATTGAGGAACTTTTTCTTGCCCACCCAGGGGCTTTATTGCTCCTTTTGGGTGATTTCAATGCCCGGTTGGGTGGCACAGATGACCAGCTGTTGGAATATTGCCCCTTTATTCATTTTCAACAAAACCCTACCAGTAAATTGTGCCAGTTTAAGGATACAATTATCAACCAGTCAGGTATCAGACTGGCCCAATTAATCACTAAGTTAGACCTGAGCATATTAAATGGTACTTATGGCTCAGATCTGAGGGGAGAGTTTACTTATTTGGGACCAAGGGGTTCAAGTACCATAGATTTGGGGCTTGTAACCCATAACATTTTATCATTGTTGGAGGATTTTTGGGTGGGATGTAGTTTGTTGAGTGACCATCTGCCATTGGAAGTGATTTTCCAGTCCTTTCTTCCTGCCAAGAAATTAAACAAAGTAAGATTAGTAGACGAAGTTAATTTATTAGGAACTGAGGAGACTTATCTTTGCAAAGTGGGAGCAGATGTCAGCATTCCCCTTTGATAGAAGACTGAGTGAGGGGGATTTGTGTTCCGCTCGGGATCAAATACTGGAGCAAAAGGGCCCAGAACTAGTAATACAGGCTTATAACCAGTTGAGTGCTCATCTACAATCCTTTGTGGCATCATGTTATGTGCACAAAGGTAAAAGGGGACCTAGGAGGTCCTGCCCTTGGTCTGATGCAGAATGCTATAGGGCTAAATGTGCCTTTCGGGGTGTATATATAAAGACTATCGTCAGGGCCTCCATTCTAAGATCCCCAGCCAGTACTTCCAAGCAAAAAAGGATTACAGGGTATTAATAAGAGCCAAACGACAGGCTTACAATCAGTCCCGATGGAAGGCGGTATTAGATGCAGCTCAGCAAGGGGAATCTAGACAATTTTGGAACCAGGTTAAATGGGGCATAAATAAGGAATCAATGAGGGAGGTGATGTTGCTCCCTGCTCAACAGTGGACTACGCATTTTAGCAACCTTTATGCCGAGCAGAATCCATCGGAGGAATATCTGGTGGAGATGACTAATATACCAGAATGGGCTCCAGTGTCCGTAGAGGAAGTGTCCAATCTACTAACCACTTGTAGGAATAACAAAGCCCCGTGTAGGGATCTGATTCCGGTTGAGCTCCCTAAGACCTTTAGTGAATGGTGGGTTCCCATGCTTGCAGCTGTTTTTACAGCTATCGACCGCACAGGTATTGTTCCAGACCAGTGGAACCTGGTGGTTGTTGTTCCAATATACAAAAAGTGGAACAGGTCGCTGGCAGCCAACTATAGGCCAATTATAGCCTCCTGTCCTCCATTAGCAAGCTATATGGTAAACATCTAGCCACCAAACTTACAGCTTGGACTAAGGAGTCAAATTTCATCTATCCAGAACAAGGCAGGTTTTCAGGGGGGGCAGTCTGTGGTTGATCACGGGCTGGTCTTGTTACATCTGGTTGAGAAATATAGGGCCAGGAATGGCCGACTGTATGCAGCATTCCTCGACCTGAGAGCAGCCTTTGACTTGGTCAATAGGGCTCTCTTGTGGTCAAAATTGGCAAACTCCACCATTGACTTACGGTTGCTTTTCCTTATCCAGAAACTATATGAGGACTCCAAATTGGTCGTTAAGCTGACTCCAGCAGGCCATGTCTGAGACGGTCCCAGTCAAACGAAGTGTGAGGCAGGGATGCATTCTCACCCCGGTACTTTTCAATCTATACTTCAATGATGTAATACCATTGATGGCTCAAACAGAATTTTTTCCCCAAAAATTGGCGGAGAGATTTATTGGTTGTCTTCTGTTCGCCGATGACATGGTACTTTTGTCGCAAACCAGGGTAGGCCTCAATAAGCAACTTCAGAGGTTTGTGCAGTATTGTAAAGACAACTGCATGGAGATCAATTATTTAAAATATAAAATAATGGTCTTTGCCAAATCACAAGGCAAGAATACACATACTTGGAATATCGAGGGCACTCAGATCCAGCAGGTTAGGTATTTTAGATATCTAGGCCTACTGCATCATTGCTCTGGAGCGTGGCATCATCATATTAAGGGGGCTATGCTAATGGCTAATAGATCTGCCTTAGCGATTCGTAAGCTGTTGGTACAAACAGGAAGGACGGCCTATAAAATGGTAATTCAAGTGTTTAATGCCAAAACCACCTCTCAATTTCTTTTTGGAGCTGAGCTGTGGGGTCCATATATTACAGCAATAGTGGATAAGGTCCAGTCAAAATTTTTACGCTCTATTATTGGGGCACCGGGAGGCACCCCGAATGCGGCAGTCAGGCTTGAGTTGGGCCAACGTTGTTGGACTTTTAGGGCCTGGCGGGCGGCACACAAATTATGGCTGCGGGTTTGTAACCCAGGGACCACAGGCTTGCTCAACCTTCTGGAGAAAGATTTGTTTAGAAGCACTTGGGTGGTAAAAGTAGAGGCCCATTTGATGTCATTGGGTCTATCCAGAGACTACCTGTTGGCTAGAGAGGGGCAAGTAGCCTTAAGTGAGGTGGAGCGTAGATGGCAGGATGTGGATTCACAGGAAGAAAGGGCAAGGATTAATCAGTCCAGACATCTCCGATCTTATTTAAGATTGGCACCAACCATAGATACAATGGCTGCGTATTTTTCCCTCCCTATTTCTCGAGGGGCTAAACGAATTTTTCTGGCAGCACGCCTGAATGCCCTCCCCTCCAGAGTACTGGAGGGGCATTTCGAGAGGGTCCAGTATGCACAGAGATTGTGTCCATACGACCAGATTGAGGTTGAGTCTCCATCTCATATTCTCTTTAGTTGTCATCTTTATGACACATTGAGGCAGCAATTGTTAAGTGCCTTTCTATCGGCCTTACCCGGTAGATCACAGGAAGCACTTTTGATTATGGCTTTGGCCGATATTGAGGAGGGCGTTACCACTCAAGTTAGTGGGTTTCTCATGCAAGCATTTGTCTTGCGTCAACAATTCCTTGAATTCAAGTTGCCGTTGGATGTATACATTTTTATTAACTGTAATTAGGGTGTAAGTGTTTTGTATATGGTGTATGTGTATGTTTATGTATTATTGTATTGCAGTGTTTGGCTATGACCCTTGGTCACGCCCAATAAAGTTTGATTTGATTTGATTTTGACAGCCAGTAACCTTTTCCTGCCCATGACCACAGAAGCCACTACAGCTGCCAGCTGCTGTCCCAGGCAACAACAGAGGAACATACTGGACGTGACGTGATGAAAACTGCTGTCCGAGCTGCTGTTTTCCATGGTGTTGGCTCTTCTCCCAAGCACTGCAAAGCTTTGAGCCAATGTGGTGGTGTATTTTGCACACCTGTCCTTTAAGAGCTCCCGGCAGTGCTGTGTACGATACTGGGAAGGCAGTATCTGGCATGGACCTGTCTGCTGGTGTGGGTGGCTACCCCAGTTCATATGGGCCGGGGATGCAGGAGTGCCCATTGCCATGCACTTTTTTGGCTTGCCCTACATAGGGCATTCAGATTTTTCGGCAGTGGTCATGAGTGGGTGCTGCATGGCTCACAGTGAACGTGCATTCCTCCCACACCACCTTCAAACAGGCGGTCAGAAAGTGGTTACTGGGTGGCCATGCTTGGTACCATCTAATTTCAAAACACCCATAGACATTGTGGGTGGGGTGGGGGGTCACATGACTTTAGCAAGTCACAGGAACTGGCTGCAAGCACAGGGAAACCTGGTTTCCCCAGTGCTCACACCCAGGACATGATAATTTCAAAGGCCAGCCCAGCACCCTCCCCCATTGTCCGTGGCAAGGGAAGTGCATAGCAGCTACCACAGTAGCTACACTGGGAGCTGCATTATAATCTTTCCCCATGCACTCCATCTGAGTGGCTACTCCACTGCTGTGCCACCCTTGCTCATTTAAAAAACCCTCAGAAGGGAAGCGCCCCCTTTTGCTGAGACACACCATATCCAGCACAGGGACAACTCCTCCTCCTAGCCTCGCTGAAGGCTATCAGGATTTTCAGAAATGTTTGTTAGCTGCAGAAGCTTAGAAAAGAAAAAAAGGGAGCATGGAAGTTATGTGAGCCCCCAGAGTCTATACACCACTGAAAGCATTCCTGAATTGGAAGGAATGCACATATAGGAATGCTTTCTTTTTGCACAAAGCATTTGTCACTATTGTCATCTGTTGGGAACAAGAGAAGCAGGTTTTTCTCTAGTTACCCCTGTAGGAGAAGAAGAGAAATACAGCAGCAGATACAATGACCATGTAAAAGGCAGTGGACTGTTCAGTGAGTGCTCTCTGAACAATCAGTAGATTCTTAAAGTCTAAAGATGGGAACGGGGACAATATTATATTGTGTGAAATCAAACAGAACAAACATACAGTGGACTATAGAACATATGGCCATTCTCATTTAGAGAAATGCCTTATTATATAATGTTGGACCATTTCCCTTTGGCCTTATTAGGTGTCAATTAATAGTAGTTTATTGTTTAAACCAAAGGATATAACAAAATACAAATAAAACCACCACAAAAGCAAACGTTTAGTACAGAACGAAAAAACAAAGCAATAAACTGTGTCAAACAAAATATAACAAAACAGGGATCTTGCTCCTAAGCAGAGCACGGGCTTTACTAGGCCTGACCCCTGAAATTAATATTTAGCTAAAATTCAATTATGTAAAAAATCCCCAGTAACATGGCTCTTGCTCCTAAATGGAGTGTAACCCCTCCTAACTCCTAGAATTAATACTTAAACAAGATTCAATTACATGAAATCCCCAATAACATAGGTCTAGCTTCTAAGCGGAGCATAGGTTTGACCAGACCTAGCCCCTAAAATTAATGTCATAATGTTTTATTTATGATAGCACAAGCCATTCATAAAGTCCAGTTAGGCTCAGATGAACCATACCATACACTCCATACCTTACAAAACAATTATAAACAGAAAACAAAACAGAAAGTCTGGTCATGGTACAACCAAGACTTCAACCTTCTACCAGCCAAGATTTCTTTAATTTAAGGGCCTGTGGAAAAAGGGTTTAAATCTTCCAATAAGACTGCTAGCACATCCAAATAATTACATGGCCAATCTATTGGACTGCGTGGCTCTATCAATTGGGACCTTATGTTAGAGTACAGTGGGCATTCGTTAAGGTCCTTATCTTCCCCCCTCATCCTTCCTCTCCTTCCTCACTGTCAATAACTATTGATGGAGTCACCATCCTGCCTGTCCCCCAAGCCCGTAGCCTAGGCTTCATCTTTGACTCAGCCCTTTCTTTTAAACCCTACATTGACTCTGTTGCTAAATCCTGTCGCTTCTCCCTCCATAACATTGCTAAGATTCGCCCTTTTCTCTCTGTCTCGTCTGCCAAAACTCTTGTTCATGCTCTGGTCATCTCTCGCCTCGATTACTGTAACCTCCTTCTCACTGGCCTTCCCCGGTCTCACCTTTCTCCCCTCATCTCTGTCCAAAACTCTGCTGCCAGGGTCATCTACCTCGCAAGTCGCTTCGACCATGTGCAGCCCCTCCTCTCTTCGTTTCACTGGCTTCCCCTTCCTGAACGAATCCTGCACAAGCTCCTAGTCTTCACCTATAAAGCTCTTCACAACCTTGCTCCCCCCTACCTCTCTGCACTCATCGCCCTCCATACTCCAGCCAGTGCACTTCGCTCCTCCTCTGTCCCTTCTCTCACCCTTCCACACCTTCCCTGCTCCCCTAAGCGCCTTCGTCCCTTCTCACTTGCTGCCCCCCATGCCTGGAACTCCCTCCCTGTCCACATCCGCCTTGCCCCCTCCCTTCATACCTTCAAATCTCTCCTTAAAACTCACCTCTTTCGCTCTGCTCTGTCTGACTCTTTATCCTGCTGAGCCACTATTCCTATACCTACGATCGGTTTACCCTTATCCTTGCCACATGGACCTGCCTGCTGTCATTCTCATCGTAACCAAGCCAAGTACGTGCACTTGAGACCTCGCATCTTCATGAATGTTAGACCCCTTGTCTCTCCCTCTGTTCCCCTTCCTAAGTCTCTCCCCCAGCTCCTGTCTCTCAGATTGTAAGCCCTAGGGGCAGGGACCGTGTCTATTTTATTACTTTGTAAAGTGCCATGTACACTGCTGGCGCTATATAAATGTTTGTTAATAATAATAATAATAAAGGACACCACAACAACAGATTTGACATGGAAGAAGCAATACTGGCAATTCCTTTTTTCAAGTGGGATTCTCACGTACCTCCCCTCCAAGACAGCTGAAGGGAATGAATTGAATCTGGCCAAAGTAAATACGGTCCTGTCTCCCCATAAAGGAAGGTTATGTAAATAAGAAGCTCCAATCAGCGGTGTCAAGAAATCACCATAAATCTTAGCCACTTTCTGAAGGTCAATTGATTCCCTAGGAGTTTGTAGTTCCTGGTCCCTAATCCTAATTTTCACCTCGGACCAGGCCTTAACGTATGTCATAGTAAAAATAAAGGGCTTAGAAAACCCCAGGGAGCGCAAAAGAGATTCCACTCTGGTTTCCCACGGGCTCCTAAATGAGCCTAGTGCTACTTGGGACAAGGATCCAATATCTAGTAATATCATCCTAAGCAAAAATTTTAATATAGCCTGCACGGCCAGTGAAGCCATCGGTCAAGTACCCGTCTTGGCTCTAAACAATGCTACCGATGTGCCTTTGGGGGCATGTAAAATAGTATGTAAGAATCTATTTTGCTCCACTTCTAGTTCCTCAAGCAATGGTGAACCCCAAATTGAAACGCCATAAAGGAATTGGGGAGGAACCTTAGCTCTGTATAGTTTTAGGGCTGGGCTTATTAGGTGTAGCTGGAGATTGCAATAATGTTGTGCCAATACACCTAAAGCTGGGGCTGCCCAAACAATGACTGAGTGCATGCCATTTGCCTCTTTATCCTCTGCAAGTGAAGGGAAGAAGAGGCAGCACCTTCAAAACAAACAACAATTTGCTTAAGGTCACATGGAAAAGAAGAGAAACCCCATTTAAAGTACGTGAAAATTAAGACTGCTCCTATTTAAATACAAATAGTGCTAGTTGTGAATTGCACACATCAAGCATGAACACACTAAAACGTTGGTGTTTAACAGCTTGTTCATGCTGGGGGAACGTTCTGGGAAGTGTTTTGAATTACATCAAAATAGCGTACTTTGCCTCAGCGCATGAAGTGGCATTACTGGGACAGAACAATGGCATATCAAGCCCAGCATTCCATCTCTGACAGTAACCAGCTACAGGAGCTCAAGAGAAGTACAAGTACAGGTCATGGAGGTGTGACCCATCTCCTGCTAACCAATCCCAACTACAGGTAGCCAGGAGTTTAAGTGCCATCTAGTAAGCATTCGCATGGCTCCAAATTAGCTCAGAAGCTTACCACTGATTCAAACCAGGGCAGTTTACCCTGCTGTAAGTCTCAACTTAACCTGGATCAAGAAAAAGGTTATGTGCATAAGTGTGGATGGTACTGGCTTGGTTTCTCCTTAAACTTGGGATTCAGTCTCCTCTTGTGGGATGAACCGGGAGAAGAATAAAGGTGTCCCTACCTCTGCTTTGGAATTAGGACTCTTCTGCATGTTTATTTTTCAGTAGCTGCTGCAAGTGCACATAATCTGTGATAAGAACTTTCAACATACCACTGAACAAGAATCACTTTAGCATTTGCTTAAGATGTGGGAACTATACACACAACAATCTGCCATCTCTCTGTGATGGCATAATGAGCAAGGGTCTGCTTAAGCTTTGGAGGAAAGAAAAATATTTCAGTTTGGTGAGAAGGGGCACTTGGTAGCTGTGTAGGGTATGGGAGGCTATGCTGCTGGGAGAGGAGGGGGAAAGGCATTTGGCGTACACTCTTGCCCAGAGAATCATGTTTGTATATATCTGGAGACTTACCTTTCTGAGTATAGAAACTAGGGATGGGAGTCTCAGTTTTGCTGAGAACCAAAACTAGCCAATCACGGCTATTTCGGATTAATCCGACGTCTCGGTTGTTTCTCAGTTCCCGACAGTGTCAGATTTTACATTTTTTTCCTCCATTTTTTAATTGTTGCAATGTTAAAAATCCGATACCGAGAGAACTGAGAGAACCGGTAGAAAACAAATAGAGAACCGAAAAACCTGAGAACTGAGATTTTCCCGACAGTCCCATCCCTAGACTAGAAACTGTTACTATTTTCATTAGTTAACTTATGGTATTTTTAGATGTGGACACCACCACCTGTGGCCACGCTTACCCCAGCATGGCCACAGACAGTGGTGTCATGTCTGCTCCCGCCTGCCACATGTTTACAATGGGCAGGAGCAGAGGTAACTCTGGTCCATGGCAGGGCTTAACCCAGGATGTGCACTGGGCTCCCTGCCAGTGCACATCCTGGGTTAAGCCCTGCCATGGGCTGGAGAAAGCTACTCTGGACCGTGGTAGAACAGGTCATCATGTCTGATGGCCCACTCCACCTAACCCCGGCCAGTGGGCAGAGCAGTTCGGGGTGTGTGTGCGCAGTGGCTTCATAGGCTGCTGCCCCCACCCATAAGGGAGAAGGCAGGGCCATGCGGACCCACATCCCCCACCCTGGCCCCAGCCACTGGAGCATTTGTTCAGCTGCAGAGCTCTCACCATGGGCAGGGTTTAAGCATAGCAGCTCACTAAGTAATCACATCTGAAAATACCCTTAGAGTTAACATTTTCACAAATCTTATTTTAGGACCTAATTTCTTTTGGCTAGTCTTAGTGATTACTATGTATATGACAAATTTTAAGACTTTAAAAACCAAGCTGGTTTTAAGTTTATAAATGGCAAACGTAAGTTATAAAACTATAAACATTTAATTTCATCCTCCAACAGCAGTCTGTCATCTCTAAAGATAACCATTTTTGAATTTTTCTTTACCTTTTGAGAAAATAATTGGTTTTGGACTCAAGCTAAACATGATCCTTCAGTCCTAAAGGAATTTAAGAACTGGAAATAAGCCTTTAGAAGCTAACATGCCTTGCATCATGAAATGTTCATGAAAATTTTTGTTGAGTTTTACAGTGCTGCATCCAGATTTTACCTGAGTATGTAGTGCTTTTCCAGTAAATTAAATGATTGCATTATTTAGATACAGCTTTGTGTAATTTAACTTCTGGCCCTTCTACCAGTATTTTTAAAAAGTGCAAGATATCCATGTCAAATTTCTTGCAGTAAACAACAGTTTTGCAAGTTTAATTTAAATGCTAGACTTTATTTTCTGCACTTCAGTGCATGCTTGTGAGGAGGGTCATAAATCTGATGTCCTAAAGCTTCCCCTTCATTTTATGTATACTGTAGAATCATTAACATAAAGGCACCATTTACACAAGAGATGTTGATTCAGTTCAGTGAAAGAAAAAAAATATGTTTTGCGTTAAATCACCCAACTTTAAGGGAGCTCCATGTGCATCAAACCAAGTTCCACCACTGACCTTAAATTATCTGTTAGATTGACCATAAGTCAGCAGAACCTGTTTTATGAGTTTGTAAATGTCATTAAATCTGTTGGGTTTTAACATTTAGTAGAGATTCCCATTCAGCCTTCTTTCAGAGGCTTCCACAGTAAGGTTAGAATATAGTAGTTGTGGTTTTATAGTTAAATGGTATCTATGGATGCCTACCACCCACTGTAATACTGTGCTTCTGTGCCTAATAGAGGTGATTAAAGCAGCAACCTTGCATTTACTGTAGCACAAATGGAGGTAAAACTGTTTGCTTCCTCTAAAGCAATGAAAGTAACACCTTATTTTTCCAAGAGTTTCCTCTCTGTGTCTGAAAAATAGTGAGTTGGGATGTGTCTGCCAAGAAAGTATTAAAGTATCATGTCCATCAGCATACTAGGCCTAAGCTGTTTTTCCTCTTACCTAGGCTCATGTATTCCCACTGATGGAATATGTGCCTGCACCATGAGGAACCTTCCAGAGCTGTCCAGTGTTAGAAGAACATATTCCCTGCCTATCCCAGTCAGCACAGGCTTTATCAAGTGCCTCGCAGTGTGTTTAAAATGGGTAGGTTCACACTCCCCCCCCCCCCCCCCCCGGTTCCTTTTTTCCCTAGTTAGGTTATAGGGTTAGTTAGGTAGTCCTCCTACCCTCCTTTAAATAGCTGGTTATTGAAGGATTTGGTGTTATTGGTTAAGACTTTAGATTGGAAGTTTCTTGTGCCTACATCATTAGTTATCACCTCCTGATTTTATCAAACACACTGCCCATTTTTTCTAATGTATTCCCCAATAGCATTATCTAGTAAAGTTGGTGGAGTGCCAAGGAGATTTAATCAGAATAGGAAACAGACATGTAGTTTGAAGCAGACCATACTTATCTGTAAGAATTTTGCCTTATAGTAAGGAGGTATTGCTTTTCAGAGTTTGGTAAAGCTTAACGTGCTATATTTATTAAATTTTAAAGTAACTTACTCAGATTTGCAGACATAGGTATTGAAACTGATAGATTGATAAATACAAAACTACAAAAGATGTAGAAGATAACTGGTATTCACCTGCAGAGACAGTCACTGGGGCTGACCGCTCTGAAGTTATGACTATAGTTTGACCCAAAGTAGACACTGGAAATTTTAACCAAAACGTATTTAGCTTAAAGTATATTAACATCAGTTCATTCTTCTTTCTCTCAGATATCTTAAATGTTTAATATTCTAGTTCAAAGGAAACCCTGTCTTCTGTGTATAAATGAGTTTGAGAACTGTTTTCGGAGCAGATATTTAGGAATGACTCTGATAAACATAACAAAGTGTAATGATGTGGAATAATAATTATCAGAAGAGACAAGTAATCATAAGAACTTATGTGCACAGTCTCAAATAAAGCTACTAAGATAAGAATTAGTCAAATTAGTTAGCTGTGCAGGGAGAGCAGAAAAAGTAATGTCATTTAACAAAAGGCACAAGAAAACATAGACTAATATTTCAGAAGCTAACATAGCTTATTATACATAGGACAAATTACTTGAAATGTATCCTACTGAGATAGTCACTTGTTTCTGGACCTCAAGATATGTTAAGTGTTTCACACAAATTGACCTGCAATTTTGAAATTGAAAACCAAGCACTATCTTATTTATCTACCTCACAATCCTCCACAGTATTCACTCGAAGTAAGACAGTACCCACAAATAAGTGTTTTGTTTGAGAACCTCCCTTTAAAAAATAATCTCATGAGCAGCAAGAATAAGAGAACTACTGGAATGTTTGTTTTCAGAAGCTGGAAAAGGTTGCTGAACTTGCCTAGTAACTCCAGATATAAGCCCCAATCAATTCATTTCTTATTCAAAAATCTCTTTTCTTCCCCCTCAAATGATTTAAATATGAGGAAAGTGTATAAGGAAGGAAAAACACATTTACTAATTGAGAAACAACTACAGGACACCATCTGCTCAATAATTATTAACAAGTGAGCTTTGAAATCTGAAATTTAGCTAGTCCTCTTTGGGGGTAGATCTATGAATTAATTCAAAATTGAAAACTATTGTTAGAAATTAAATTTTTGAACACTTAAATTATATACTGGGTCTTTGAGAAAGATTTAGTAAGTAAGAGAAACTTCAATATGTGTTTTTTCAGAAGTTTCCAATATGTATAGCTGTAGATTCTGAGTGATACCTCTTTGCCAGTGTGTGTTGCTAAACAGCTCTGTGCCTGTTTTTCTGGTGTGAACACTGACCTTTTCTAGCCCTCTTCCTTTTTTCCCTTCCTCACCCCCACTTCTTTCTTTCCCTTTTGGAAGATATCCGTATGTTAAACTAAGTATGTATCTTCAAGAGACTTAATGTAACCTTAAGATTGCACAGTATCAAAAATTCAGTAAATGAAGTAACTAAGGTTCCAACACAGTTAACTTAAACATGTTGCTTATACTTCCTGCATTTATTCTTGTTTCTTATAAGTGTAGCTAAATTATTTTTATACTTTACCATAGAAGGATAACTTTTCAATGCTGTGGGAATCTTAACTTTTAAAATTTGTCTTATGGTTTAAACAAGCAACGCCTAGCATTGAACTAATAGCTTACCTTGTATTTGTTTCATTAGCATTGAAATCAGTACATGAATTCCCTGTCTTGACAAAAGACTGCAAGAACTCATTTAGCTGACCAGTGATGGTATGTTCTTGCACATTTTCAATTTTAGCTTTGACCATTAGCTAAAATGGTCGCACAAAGTGAAGAACCCTCTTTAGGGTTTATTATTGGTTATCAGAGAAAACTGCCCATCTTTAGTAAACAAGATTTTTTTTGCCACAGAAATGTTACAAAAGACAAAATATTATTTTCTAGAAACATCATTCAAAGTTTTATAATGTTTGTCACCAATGAGGGTTTTTTAGCTCCCCCACCCAATTTTGAGTTGTTATTTATTATATATCTATGATATTAGCCCTGTTTTAATATTTTATTATTATTGTTATACATTTTAAAATTGTTTTTATTGTATTTTATCTGTTGGAAGCCACCCCGGGCTGCTTTGCAGGAGGGGCGGGGGATAAATTTATTAAATAAATAAATAAAATGTAGATATTGGTCAGTAATGTAGATATTGGTGCGCACTTCTACAGATGAGAATGCTTCAGAAGTATACATGTAGGCTGAATTTTCATCACAGGTCAGCTGCAACAAAATTGAATTTTTCCTTTGTCCTCTTTGACCTCTATTATGGTCCTTGGTTAGTGTACATTCTGTAAATTGAGTTCATAAAAGAACTAGAATACTCTCCCAAAGTTACCATGCAACAAGACAGGATGAATTCAGTATTATGTCTTCAGGTTTAGCAAAGCATATTGTTAATTTTTCAGAGTTTTCTGTTGTTCTTGTTCCCAACTTTCTCATGTGAGTTTTTAAATGCAAAAAGGGCATATTAGGGAAACTTTTACTTCATAAAGCAGGATTTAACCAGTTTTTGCTGTTGTTTTTGATTATCTAAAATATTTATATTGGAAGTGATTTTTATATATTTGTATGCCCCCAGTTTGACCCAAAACATCACAATTGAGAACATGGAAAATAAGAGATTTAAAACAAAACATTAATGTTAAGGTAGAAGTATTTTCCATTGTCAAATTAAGAGTGGTCATTGGTGGAAACATACACTAGGTTATAATGTTGCAACTTGCTGTCTTTGATTATGGGTCTGTTTCCCCCATGAATAAAGAGAATACTAATTAAATACTGTCTAAAGATATAATTATCATGGAGAAACTAGTCTTTCAATGAGTTTAACTAACTTCCTCCATTTGTCAACAATTGGGTTGGACCATGTAATGCTGTAAAATATCTGGTAATAAATAAATTTGCCTTGGCTGCTTAACTCTTAAACTGCCATGACTGAGGGTAAAAGGATAGTAACAGATCTTCGTGCAGATAATTTTTTCTGTTGACAAGTGTATATATAGCTACATTATTTGTAGTTGTATTTCAAATTGTAGCCAGACCCAAAGGTAAGTTAAATGATTGGTCAAATGAAAAATACAGAAAAGCCCTAAAGGATGTTTGTGAAACGTATTACATATATATAAAAATATATTTATCCATGGCAAAAGCCCTTATCTCCAAAGAGAGAGCCAAAAGAACTGCAGCTCAGCTTGTCAGGAAGATCCATATACTCTAACATGCACAGTCTCAACTGAATGGAATAAAGGCTAAACAGAAGCACAACTGGGTTGTAATTTAACAAGAAATTAGTGTATGATTTAAGCAGGCTAAAAAATAGCTAACAGTGAAATCATAATATATTTGAATATATATATTTAAGGCTTAAGTGTGCCTTAAGTATGAAAACTCATAAATAGATAATTTGTATGTGGCATAACCCTCATCACTTTGATCTGTTTGTAATAAAAAAGTAAACACTAGATAACTGGTTTGGTTAATGAGGTACAATTAAGGGAGTTGCCCATTTCTTTGGGATATGAGACAAATTTAAAACTGACTTTACATTTAAGTTCTATGGAACTCTACATTTTCAAACAATGAAACTGTGAAAAACCCTGTGAAATCTTTCAGTTCATTAACATAAGCTATCATTGCATTATTTTAAGTCACAAGCAAATAAACTAAAGTTCTTGAATTTTAGAGTTTTGTGCCTCAGATCCCCTTGATTAAATGAGTAATGAATAAGCAGCTTGGTTTTACTTTCTTAATAAAATGGAAAAAAATGAGAAAATTATTTTAAATTAGGCCAAAGTGCTATCATCTGTGAAATAACTACTTAAACTCTAATTTTAAAATGAGAGGTCTAACAACAGTATCAAAAGTCATACAAACATTGATCACATGATAGTATGAACTAGATTTTGAATTGTCCTGGCTTTCCACCAGCTATGTTATGCATGAGGGTTATAAAATACTTTCCTATATCTATCATCTATCCATCTTGTACAATAATGATTATCTACAAAATGTATATTAAATACATGAAATTCATAACAGGGACCACATCATTCTTATTGTTCTGTAAAGCGCCAGGTACACAGCTGGCGTTACACAAATGCTTATAATAATAATAATAAACTTTAAATCCACTTGTGCCATACTGATGTTTTGCATATGTACAAATTTTCCTAAGGTACATGAAACTTTTATGAACACATGTATGTACAAGCTTGTTTGTTTTTTACTTCCAAGATCTCTCGAGACTTAAACAGAGACCCAGTAAAAACACATCAGTAACTATATAAAAATATTCTTGCATATACAGTAGCATAGAAGCAAAGTAGTTAGCATTCCAAAATTTTAGCACAAAGTATAGCATTTCCCCAGTGCAATTACTACCTGAACTAATTAAGATAATATATTGGAAAATTAGTTTACATTTTGTTTCAACCATTTTAATTTAACAATTTATCACTGTGCTTAGCATTACAAATAGAAATCAGCAACAGCTTCTTGTAAGTTAATATTAACTAAAATACATAACACTTTTGAACAAAACTTTGAAAATTCTTTCTATAAAATTGTTTTGCTGTGGTACTAAACCTTTTGATATATTGCATTATCTTATGAAGACAAGAGAAAATCTTTAGCAACAATCTGAGCATACACATTTTTGTTCTTTCACTTGTTAGGAATTCAAATTTTATTTTATCAAATAAATGATTTACAAAAAATAGTTTCTAAAGTAAAGCTTTTATACAGATGCAAATTACACTTTAAAAAAATATATGTTGTTGCTTCCTAGTCAGCATGATCAAATAGCTTCTCCTGTTAACTTGGATTCCATATTTACTTATACCATTGATTAGTTTGATAATTTAAGGCATTTTAAGAATATTGATGTTAGTATAAAACAGAAAACCGAGGTTTTTGGTGGTGGTTTCTGTTCAGTACTATTAGAATGCAAATTCCCATGACAAACATTAGCTAGTAAATGATGGATATTCCAGCTAAATCTGCAAAAAGCTGTTCTGTTCATATGCTGGATAGGCACTTTTTGAACTTCTGCAACCCAAATGGTAGCAGTATTGATTACAATGACCTATTATCCTGTAACCAAGAGACACAAACTGTACAGCTGTACCTCCCCCAATACAATACGTTCCCCCCCCCCCCCTCCGGTTCCTCATCTTAAAAGTTCATACATACTTCGTTTATTTTCTTGGTGTCTGAGCTGGATTTGTCCTTGTCTTCCTTCTCTACCCGTCCGTGCTTTCCCAGCCTCAACAAAGTGTCTCAGCCATAACGGGCCAGCTGTTCACCACAAAGTTACCAATTCTCCACTTGTTTCTAACAGAGGGATGCTTTGACTTTTGTCCATTATAAGAGTGTGTGAATTTTTTTGTACTAAACCCTGCCCCCCGTGTCATGTACCAACTCTTCAGAAACTTTCGCAGTATCCACAGTCTTTTTCTTAAAGTAGTGTAAGAAGCAAATCTTAATTGCTAGACAGTTAAAGCGTGCAGAAAAAAAATATGAAAATGGTGAGAAGCTGTATTGCTAATGCTGCCGCGTGGTACAAACACTTACGACGTTACAAAGTCCAGCCCCAGCAGAACCCTCCATCAGCCATTAGAGGGTGAACGAATCGCAGGAAGAACTACATACACATTGCATCCCCCCCCGCAACCAGTAACAGTTTCCTTTTTGGGATCCCACCAGAACAATCTTAGGAAAGAAACAAAAACACCCGAGAGAAAAGGGGCCTGTTTTCGCGCCACAAACCCTAGAGTTGCAAGGACTGCGTAGGCCAATGAATGGGGAGAGAAGAAAGCAAATCAGGCATCCGGTGGCTCTAGCACAAACGAGGCTGGGAGAGCTGGTAGGTGCAGCGCTGAGCCAATGGGATGCAACACTGTTACACACACAAACGTATCTCCTAACTCAATGCTCTGCTTACTACGATTACTATGACTGCTCTCAGGCACCCACCCGGCGCTTGTTGCTAAACTACAACCGTGCTCTTTACTCTACGGGCTGAATTTCGCTTTTTGCTGCAACAAGAGGGGGAAGTTCCCAGTTGGTGCAGAACTTCTGCAGGATCCAAGATGTTGGCTTTAAAGTTAATTCACGCCTAACAATAAGGTTGTTTATATTGTTTACTTATTCCCCGCATCCTGATCATTCTGTGTCTGAAATCATGTGATTTTACAATGGAGCATTGGAACGGGGGTGGGGAAGACGAGCTTCTTTCTCGTTAAGAGTGCTGACTCGTCCCTTCATACATGAGCCAGTTCTCCATCCATGTTCTAGCCTATTAAATGACTCTGCAAGCTATGTTATGGCAAAGACTAGGCAGGGCCTTGAGAAAGAAGGGGGGAGGGGCGAAAACACTGCAATGGTGACCGATGGACTGGCACTTCTAATATTGTATAATATTGGTGGGTTTTGGATAATTTCCCACACCTTGGATTTTTAAACATAGTCACTGGTCAGGCCTCGTATCTTTTATTCCAGTGCAGCAGAAAGCAAAGAAATGTAACGAACAGAAGCCTTAGCCCCCAAGCAATCAGTCAACGAGTGTCACCTTATTGTATTATATATACTCTTGCACATTTCATAAAGTGATCCTAATGGATATTTATCACACATTACACAGAGATGCCGGGTCTAGTTTCTATGCTAGGATTACTCTAATGCAAAGTTGTCTCTATCGTAATAGGTCAGAGTTCACTAAATGAGGCCCAGGACTAGACAAGAGCACATGAAAAATTAGCTTTGTCTTCTTTCGAGGCTTCTGTCATGACTGCTGTTCCTCCGCATTCTTAATCATGCAACATAACAAATACACATTTCAGTTCCCAGATTTTTCCCTTAACTTTCACATAGGAGATAAAATATAAGATGTAAGTGATGTCGATTTTTCTTCAAAATATATTCAAGCTACAGATTTTATTTTGTAATTTTCTAGTTAACAGAGCACACATAGCGATTTTTAAAAATTTTTGTTTACATCTGAAAGCACTGCTCTATATAACATTGTATTATGTTAGAATTAAGAGAAACAATTTTTAACCACCAGACTAATTCTTTCTTGATATTTGGAAAGATAGGTTATGTTAGCATCGCAAAGAAAAAGCATTAAAATGCAACCATGCATTATATAGTTTTATCAAAGTTTTAGAAGTTTAATTCTAACAATTTTAAAAAGAATTTGTACCATTTACATTGTTCCCTTATCTCATAAAGTATTTTTTTTCTTCCTGTAGGCACTTCAGAAACAAGATGAACACTGTTTTGAAGTTGTATAAAGTTGGATTTGCATGTTTTCAGAAGATATTAAACCAGTTCACTATAATTTTACACACATATTTCAGAATGCATATTGTAGCTAGCAAAGTAAATACTAAACGTTGCAGCTTTCAGTAACAATTCAACTATTTAATTGGGAGGTGCAAACAAATACTAAATTTGTCCAGTAGCATAAACAGTTTTTCTTCAGTGTTTAGGATCTATTTGTGAAAATACTAGCCTGTTGAATTGTTTTCTGTAAAAACAAACAAACAAAAAACTGTAGTTCTCTGCAGTCATTGAAAGAACCCCCCCACCCCTCACTTTTAACCCAAATTATATTTTCAGTACTTTAGAAGCAGAGTGGCTGGTGTTTTCATTTTTAGGTAACATTAAATGTTTTAATAATCTTGGTATATATCTATATATATCTATATCTATCTTACTAGTATTTTAAACATGAACATAGTTTATTTTGAAAGAAAAGATATACAGCAAAACTACTAAAATTTAGTGTTTAAACTTGAGAAAATATTTACACAGTAACGTTTAGACCACATGTAGAAGCAGGTACATACAGATGAATTTGTAAAGTAGTTAAAGATCATTGTGTTAAAGAATAAAATTTGTAATCTGTATGAACACTGATCAGACAGTCTTAACCAACTGTAGAAGGGTTTTTCTTAACATTAACTACAATGCTAACTTAGTCCTAACCCCATTGATTTTGATGGGGTTAGGATTGCAGCCGCAGATATTGCAATAAAATTGAAGGTTATCTTAAACCAGAAGACATATTCAAAGCAGAACTACTGCAACTAGGTACTGATAACCAATGAGCAGATTTTGTACAAGGTAGACATGGACTTGGTTCTGAACAGTGAAATAGAAGAACTGAACAAACCGCTTCTCAGAGAGAGATTTGTTTCTTGATAAACAATAATAATCAGATACATTGATTTATGAAATTAGGTTTTGTAATTTTCTGGATTAATACATATTTAATTTTCACACTTCTTTTGAGATGCCTCATTGAATCATACACACAAACTCTTCTAAGAAGAGTTGTTATATACCATAACCCTGTATGCTGCTTTTTTGAGGGAAGTACAAATAGGATTTACTGAAATTTATCAGGAACATTTTTCCAAGTTAAGGTACATTTCTTAATTCTAGAATTGCAGTACAAACTGAGGTATTTATTTTACTGGAAGTTTCCATAAAATTATAAATACATGTATAAATTCATTCACTTAATAAGAGTACGTAACTATTTCCCATGGAATAGCTATTAAAACATAACATGCACACAGAAAGGAATAAATGAAGCCTAATTTAACTAAAACATATTGAATTATTAAACAAAACCTACTAGGCTGTTCTCTATTAAATACAGTGCTGATTTTCATTTTTGTAGCCTTTCTTCATATGCAGACATTGTTTGCCCCAAACTCCTCCTCCCCCAGACCCACCACTGTACTTCTTACAAATGTTGAAAATTATGAATGGTTTCTTAAAAGTAAGGGAGGGAGGGAGGAGAAAAGGGGTGGAATCTGTGTTAGTGTCATTACCATCGTGGCTGCTCATTCTTCCCATTTTCTAGCCCACAATCCACCATTAACTAGATTTAAAAAAGGAAGGAAACAGTTTGAGGTCGGAACTGCAAGAGCACGCTGTTCCCTTGGTGTGAGAATTCTCCAATTTCTTAATCATTCCTCAACTGTCCCCCACCCCTTTGTCTCTTCCCGCATAATGCATAGCACCAGGGGTACCGCGACCAACGCTCAACAACCCGCCAGAAACATTGCCATATTGGGGGAGGGGATTCCTGCAAGCTTGCAAGATCCCAGCTTCACGCGGGGCCCTCATAAAGTCCCCTTGTCTTTCTGCAGCGCGCAGCCAATTGCAAACAAGAACCCAGAAAGCCACCAAACATGAAATCGCAGGCAAAGGTAGTACGAGCAGAGATGTGGCTCAGGTTGCCGCTGCCGCCTGATCCGCCCCCACCGCTCAAGCCATCAAGAGTGAGATGGCTTCAGCGACCCCCATGAATAATACTGATGGCTTCACATGGCAGGGAGGGGTGGCCATTAGATTGCAGTTTCCGTCCCCCCTCTCCGAGTGCGAGGGATCGCTTCTCCCAGCCGTTTGTAGGGTTGGGTTGGCGAGCCCCAGAGAAGGAAAAGTTGTTCCCCGCAAAGGCAGGAAGGGAGGGGGTCGTTGTTCTGTAAATGCATGTGCGAGAGGGGAGGGGGAGAGCAAGCAAGCAAACCCCCCGAGTGGTGCAGAGGGGGAGTACGCCCCTTTCCCCTCCCCATCTTTCCCCGCCCGCCAGGCACCGGGAGCAGTCAACCCTCCTCGCCAAAGTTGTCCAACGCGCTGGGCTGCTGGTCTCTCCTCCTTTGTGTGTGCGCTCCCTCCAGCGCCTAATTGAGGCGCCCGCCGGAATTCCTCACGTGAGGAGTTGATTTGTAGTTTGAACACGTGGCTCATTCAAAAAGCCGGAATATTCAAGTGCTTTTCTCTCCTCCTCTCGTCTCTTTTCTCAGCGCCGGAGATTTTTTTTTTTTTTTTAATCGAGAGGCGGCGCCTGCATTCACGTAGTGTGACATTTTCATAGTCCGCCTGCTGCTGCCAAAGGGGGCAAGACGGAAAAAAGTAGTTTTTCCTCTTTTTCTCTCCGTCTTTCCCCTCCTCACCCTGCCATCCTAGGCTCAGGAAGCTAGGTGTCTCCTCGCTTTACTCCCGGGGATCCCAGCGAGGACTCAGGATCCGATTTGGTTCCAGTTTTTTTTTTCCCCGAGAGGAAGGGAGGGACAGAGGCTGCAGTTGTGATTTCCCCCCCCTCTCTGTCGCATTTTATTTTATCCCCCCCCCGCCAGTTTTTGCAAGACGGGGCTGTAACTCGCTCGGGGTGTGTGTGGGGGGGTGTGTGTGTGTGCGCGCGCGGGCGGGGGGGGGGGGGCGCGGCGGGGGGCTGGTTGTAGTTGCATTTACACTAGGCGTGTATCTATCTCTAGTCATTAGCCGGGAAAATGAACAAGCTGTACATCGGGAACCTGGGCGAGAACGTCAGCCCCCTGGACCTGGAAAGTCTCTTTAAGGAGTCGAAGATCCCTTTCACCGGCCAGTTTCTGGTGAAGACGGGCTACGCGTTCGTGGACTGCCCCGACGAGAGCTGGGCTATGAAGGCCATCGAGACACTTTCAGGTGAGTCGGGCTCTCCGCTCCTCCCCACCCCGGGACCCCTTTTCCTTGGCGCCCCCGGGAGGAGGGACCCGGCGGCTTGCAAGGCTTGGGCTGCCGGTGATTCCCAGGCCGTGGTTTGCCGCTGCCCCGAGCGAGCTGGGTGGCTCTGGCCAGGCTGCAGGCAGGTACCGTGCAAGCAGTGGTGCCAACTCCGGGAATGTGGCCCGCTTTGGCCTCGCGTGAGAAGCGGGCCTGGCTGCGGGCGGGAGGGGAGAGGGATGCTCGAGCCGTGCTTTACGAGGGAGACAGGAGCCGGGGCCCACAAGCCCCTTGCGAGGGGATTCGGCTTTCTCCAGACCGCCCCCCCCGCCAGCCTAGGGGGTGGGGGTGCCATGACTGCCGGGGGGGCGCAGCCGCGGAGCCCTGCTGCTGGGGACGAGGCGCGCGCACACATCTCTCCCACGCTCCCCCTCCCCCCTCAATGTCTTTCTGGCTGGAGCCCCCAGCAGGCGCGATGTAGCCCACGCTCTGCCTTTAGCGCGCCTACTCCCCACCCTCGCCGCGCAATAAACAGCCAAGAAGACAAACTTGGGAGGTCAAATCAAACCCCCTCCCCCCGTTTCCGTGAGGCTGGGAAGGGTCGGGCCTGAGGCGCTCGCTGCCTTACTTCTCTCTGGCTCCCCCGCACCCAGCGCGCCACACAACCTGGTTGTGTGAACGCCAACACGGGTGGCTAATGGAGTTCGTGGGGAGCGGAGGCTGGCAGGGGCCTCTTCCCCAGACCCGCCTTGTTGGAGGCCTTTCGCCCCGCGGGGGAGAGAGGGGAGGGTTCCAATCCAGGCCACTGTGAGGAGACACGCATTTTCCCCAAGCCACTAGCACGCAGAGGTTCCCGTTTCCTCTTGGCGAGTTGGAGGGGCCTGACACAATAATTTTCATCTGTTTTTCTATAGCTCCTCCGAAGGGGAAAGGGACTCTGAAATAACTGCAGGCTCTCGCTTTTCTCAGAATCCTCTCTCCCTTGCTAAAGCGTTTATTAGTAGTCAGTTTCTTGTGGTTTCTGTCGCTACCATGCGGCTGCTACACAATTTAATAGTGAAGGAACTAACATGTTGCATTGTTATTTCCTGTGTTGTTTTACACCGTCACAAAAGCAGATTGGCAGGGGTGGGAGAGGAGAGGCACACACTAAAATACACCCCCCCCCTCCACTCTTGTGTTTGCAGGTAAAGTGGAATTAAACGGTAAAGTCCTAGAAGTTGAACATTCAGTCCCTAAAAGACAACGGTAAATATATTTATTTTTCTTGTTGTCAGTATGCATTTTATCAGCAAAAATAGTGGAGTTTCCCCCCCACCCCTTTCTGTTTGGCTTCTAAACAAAAAAAGTTCCCATCTATTTTGTGTCACTGATAATATGCCTTAATACTTTTTATCTAATGTTATCAGTTTGCAGTAAATGTACAGTACAGTGACATGTCAAAAAAGGTAACATTTTAAATTAGAGCTTCATGAGAAAAGTTAATTTGGGGACATGATTGGGAAATTAAATTAGACTTTTTGTTTTCTGTAATGGACAAGCTTATGAGCTTTGCCGCAACAACACAAAAAATCTTGTAAACATGCATATTTTTGCATTTAAGTTGTCTTCTACCAAGCTGGAATCTGTAGCAGTTCATCATGTGATATGAACTTTTAACTGAATTTAAGAAGGAGATATTCCTTTAAAATTTTGATCTAATATCTGTAGATAAGGAAAACAAACTTATGCATCCTTCATTTATGTGTGTTTTGCAAAGTGACTACTGCAAGGTTTGATAGCAGCTAATTTTATGGGCCTGATATGAAATAGGAGTACTAGGATTTTTGTAGTAAAGCAGTCTAGCACTTAAAGCAATTCTCTCTCCCCTTTTCCATTTTACAGTTGCTTGGGTTATAATGCAATCTGGGTTTTCTAGAGAGTAATAATAAATCAGAATTAACATGTGGTTCTCCCTAACCTTTGTTGTTAAGCAAAGACATGGCTATTCTCCAAATTAAGTAGCTTTAGTTTAAAGGTGCTTGTATTCACTCCTTGGACTAAAAAAGCCCCACTATTTCCAAAATGTTCCTAAAAATCTGTAGTGGTATTAGCTACTACTTGTTAGATACTGGATCTATTATAGTGGGATTTTGAGAATTAAATGTTTAATCTTTGTTGAGAAGTGTGGTTATGGGATTTCTTGGATTTCTTGGACTAGTGCTAGAATGAAGGAAACTTGTTTGACATGTGTCTTATGGTATATTAGCCCTCCTGGTTTTTGTTTTCATTCTTTGTCTTCAGAAACTTTGTTATATGAAGCCTTTTTATTTAATCTGCAAGCTGTATGTTTAAATTGCAATGTGACATATTTGCATATACAAAATCTGAGCATGTAGTATTAATTAAATATATTCTAAATCTTTACTATGACTAAATAACAATGCTATGATACATGCACAAACTGTTCAATCTTGAAAGTACATTTCAGTCTTATATGCTAATATAGCAATTAAACTGTAAACTGACATTAAACTTAAGCCCATACAAAAACCATACTGATGTTTTTACACTACAGATTTTAGTCATAAGTGTGCATTATTGTGGTTTAGAAATCTTTTTTTCTGCACCATTATATAGTCATTTAGCACAATTTCTTTGATGCTGTAGTGTCTAAATGAAAGTACAAAATCTTGCCATTTATGGTGTTTTTTAATGTAAGAGTTGAGGTTGGGATTAGGTAGTGAATTTACACTTCTATTTTTTTGGTAACTTTATTGGAAAGAAGGCTACATTAAACTTCAGGTGTGTGTAAAATACAAATACATGAATACAGGTTCAGGGCCATATTTATTTTTGCTGGTATTTACTGGAAAAACTATTGCTTCTGTTGCAAAACATAAAACTTAAAATCTATATAAACTTGTATATATTCAAATTGTTTCTGTAGATCAGGGTGGAACTACTTTTAATTAGAACAGTACATTTTTCATAATTTACATTTTTCAGATGTAGAAGCCTATTTAAAAAACAAAAACAGTCTCCATGTAAATACCATTCTCCCTGCTAACCATTCAGATGTGTGTGGGATTTCCCTTGGCCCTCTTCCCCCACATGTAAGCAAATGTTTGTGGTGTGTGTGTGTGTTGAGCTCCTTTTTAAGACTGCCTACTCTTATGTATCAGTTATTAAGTACTATTCAAGATTGAGCCTTTACATGTTATGCATAAATCATGTAGAGGGAAAAAGCTTGTTTACATGTGCTCAGCTTTAAAAGATGTATATTTAAAAAGCATATATGTTATCTCCACAAGGTAAATGTGTCCGATAAAGTTAATATCAAGGTGATTGCACTTTTAGGTGGCAAATGTGTGTGCTGTTTCAGAAGGGCCACCCACTTTGTTGGTATGTGAAATTCTAAGGTGGTTTTTCAGCGGGGCCTAGCTTGCCCTAGTATATCTGGATTGGTTAGCTAAATGTTTCAGTAAAGAAAAGTTGAGTATACAAAAAAGAGAGACTATATTAGGTTGGTCAAAATGACTATAAGAATAACAGAAAAAGTTGTTTGGCCCTAAAACTTTCTCTGAGCAGAAAGTTTCTACTCATCTAAAATCTATTTCTTGGTTTAATCAGACTTTGTATACTACTACTAATGCACAAGCATAGTCTGTGTTTGCAATTTTTTCCCCTTTTTTCTAGAGATTAGTGAGGCTATGCTGTGGGGGAGGGGGCATGCTGGCAATCCATATCCTCATCACATAAAGGAAGGTCAAAAGGTGGTGTCAGGGTTGCCATAAAGTTGAGTTGAATCCAGAAGACCAATCGCTGTAAAGTGTGCTTGATTTGTTATTCAAAGGGAAATTCTTAGGCCCAGCAGTCACTGCATTCCAACCCTTGTTGGGATGTTGAGATCCAAAATGGGCACACCCACACTTGCAAAAATGACCTTTAAACTGCTGTGGAAGCAGGATGGGAATATGGTGCTGTACAATGCTTGTTGAAGCATTCAGAGACAGATGAATGGGTATATTGCCTGGGGTGTAGGGGGGAGGGTAGTGGAGGTAGAGGCAATAAGGGTTTTCTAATATGAGGGTGGAGGGAGCTGTAGTAAGGCACAAACCGGTTACTATGGTTCAAGCCAGAAGCTGACTCCTGATTTACTATTGAAACCTCAAGGGGACATGAAAGGAATGTAGAATTTCTGCATTCACATCCCCATGAATCATAGAAAACGACTATAATATTTCATAGAGGTTTAAGTCACTTCGTTCAAAACTTGACGACAACGTTGTAACAATTCTGACTGCTAGTTATGCTTTTCAAAAGAATGCAGAATATTTTTAGCCATGATCACTGTCTCGTTAATTATGGGATAAAACTGAGGGCTTTTCCCCAAAATTAATGCAAAACAAGATTCCCGCCCCCCTCCAGATTTGTGTTGCAACTTGTGAGGAAGTCCTTTAGGTCCTGCCTACTGTGATAGAAGAACAGTTGGTATCTAATAGGGCAATGTACACACTGCAATCTGATTATTCAAATAGCACTGATGTCACTTTTGTCATGGGCAGCTAGCTTCCTACCCATCCCCCCACCAAGCTGACACTATCTCAATAGGCAGCCCCCAGCTGGCCAGTCTCTGAAGAGTGTTCTTAAATCCTTGTAAATTAAATGGATCTAAAATTTCTTTACCTATAATTTGAATTGCTTTGCTGTAGAGAAGATTTTCTTATTATTTGATAACTCACAATTGTCTTAAAGTGGCACCATGCCCTACAAGTTAGAAGTGACTCCTTGTTTTAATCTGAAGGTTACATATTGTCCATGTCTTGTCTTTTTTGCTTTGTGTTTAAAAATTAACTGTTTTACACTGAAAGAGAGAGGAGGTGGGATTGTTAGGGGTGTGTGTGTGTGTGTGTGTGTGTGTGTGTGTGAGAGAGAGAGAAAATAATGCATTCTGGGCTCTTTTTTGTTTCTCCCAAATCAGATGTCATTGCTAAATCTGCGATAGGGAATTTAAACAAGTTCTTCATTCTGCTTAATGTGTTAAGGGGGGGCGAGGAGGAGTAAATAGAGCTTTTAGTGAGATGCAAATGAGCTTCAGTAGTGTTAGTTATATACAGGTTCTAATGCTTAAAGTTTTGCACAAGTGATGTGTCTTGAACAGGGGTGTGATTGTGGCCCAAGGATCCATAATGCTGATTTGTGACTATCTTATGTTTTAATTGGAGACAAAATACTTGGACGGTGTTGGTTTAAAGTCTGTGGTGCAATGGCCATGCTTATGGTTCATCTCCCCTAAGTTTAGTGACTGATTTATGTTCAGACAATGCAAATGCAACTCTTTTTTTTTTTTTTCTCTCTATGGATCAGAATTTGTGTGAATCTGGAGGAATTGTAGAGAGAGTAAAGTTGCTGTGTTGGTCCGAAATATAGGCTATAGAGATAAAGTAGTACAGTGATATCTTTTATTGGTCTTTGGAGGAATTGGAAGTTGAAATTATGCCTGCCAAAGCCATGGTCCTGCAGACACTTAAAATAGTTCTATAGACCTGAGTGAAGCTATCTGCAAGTAGCTTCAGGAGTGTGGTCCAAATTTAGTTCTTGGTACTAGGAGTTAACATTCACTTTTGCAGAAGTGAACAGAAATTTTCCTTAGGGTAAATCTTTAGTAATGTCTGGATGTCTTCCACTGGTGGTTGTAGCTCATGCCTGCAACATGCACTTATTGCAGCATCTTGATCTTAGTTTACACAACATGTGGATAAGTATGCTATAGGAAATTGAATTTCTCTTAACATGAAGATGTAAGCAAACCTTGTAGACATGCTGCATTTTGGCTTGATTGAGTATTGCTTAATTCAGACTGTAAAATATGGTAAAAAATCAGCCTTTTTCTCTCTCTATAGGTAATTAAAATAACAGCAAACGTCTGTCATTTGTACATAGGGGTGCAATCTGAGACGATCCAGAAGCAGAAATCAGGGCAGAAAGCTATTGATTGCTTCTTCAGTGCCTTACTGCTGTTGTGCTGTGTGCAGCGCTCTGCTTATGTGTGAAAATGGAATGCTGGGGTGCTTCAGGCTACAGTTGGGCAACTTGTCACACTTGATAAAGAGTTTGTCCAGATGGAGCTCTGCTGTGGGAGCCGGGTCAGCAAGTAACACGGCAGCAGTGTGGACAAGGCCTAAGCTACACTTGCTTAGAGAACCCATTCCTTCAGTTCTTTGGAGTCTTCCCTTGCTTCCATTAAGCTTCTGGGTGGAGTGTACAGTGTTAATCTATAAACCTCTACATGATTTGGAACTTGGCCACCTACAGAGAATAGCTCTCTTTGTGTAATACCTTCACGTCTGTGATTAGCAGAGATACTGTTGAAACATTCCTATTTAAAAGAGATGAGGTTTGGGGGTACTAGTTGGTGTCAGGGTATTGTTTTGTGACAGCTTTGTGTCTGGAACTTGTTCCACAACTTGGTCCAATGAAGCCGCCTTTCATATTTAGGACCTGTTGCATCTCTACTAGAGCTCATAAGGTGCTGTGTTTAGAAGCTGTGTTTATGGTTTACTTGGACAAATATAGTCCATTGCGTGCACTGGATTAATAAAGTATTTTGTGAGTTTGATGCTTCTTTGACTACAAGACTCAGGGATAGCCATTGTGTGTGTGCTGAGAGAGAATTCCTCTAAACAGTTGGAAGTGGTGGAAAACATAAGCTATGAGGTAACAACAAAGATGTTTTTTTTCCCCTTTGGGAACTGCATTCCCTGTTATACATATTTTTGCTCTTTGTATGGGAATACTTTTGGAAACTATAAAGTTTTGATGTGGTTCGTGCAGATGTTTTATTCTTAGTTGAATAAAATTCTATAACTTTCTGCAAGATAGCCTTTCTACTGTGTGTGTTCTCTAGACATATGCATGATAAAGATTTATTCAGATACCTACTGCCCATTGGTTTCGTGACTGTTAAATCTGTCTAATGTAGTGTATATTACAGTATTAATTGCTTCAGAAAATTGTGCTTCGAAATGGTGGCTCTTTTAACAGTAGAGGGTATGGTTTCCTTAGAAAAACTGGATTAGTCAAAATTCTTGCTGAATTGTCTGCTGGTTTATTTATTATTTTTTTTTTTTGCGATTAAGGTTTAGGAATTAATTTGTCCTTTTTTTGTGTGTGTGAATTTTTTCCTGCTCAGATACTGTAGATGACTTCAAAAAGTGCTTTATTGTAGAAGTTCTTGCATTGGTTTGCGTTGGCAGCTAGAATGGAAGCAGGTAGTTAAGAATCTGTCTGTCTTCCAGTGTTGTTCAATTGCCCCATTAACTGTAATTGACTTCACCGTTTTCTCTTCCTATCTAATTCACCGAGATGATAAAATTGGCTCTTGGTTTATAGATAGCATTTAATGTTCTTGCAAAGTTAAGGCAGTTACTATTTTGAAATTATTATTATTTTTTTTGCTAATGTGGTACATATAAACCAAAACATACATTGACTATATAATGGAGATAGGTAGATGCATTGTATGTTACGAGTAAACATGGTTGTCTGGAGATCACCTGCATGATGGGTATAACACTTAGAATATTTTAGTGAGTGATGAACTATGATCTTCTACTGCAAGAGAATGAATGTTTACAACTGAAAACAGATGAGTACAAACACTAACTTCCTTGCTTTACCTGAAATGTAGTGAATAATTAAAAAATTTTTGGCTTTGTAGTCCTTAGTTTAGTCGGTTTGTTTGCTTGAAGACTAGTGGTGATGATGCTTTATTTCGGACATAGAAGATGTAAAAATAGAACATAATTGGGTTTTAAAAGTCCTTTTGGTAAAGGTATATGAGCTTCATTTTTTAGTTGTATGCTATTAATAGAACTTCCAATGAGGTTTGGTTGTGGACATAGTATTGCACAACTATCAACTGGAGAATAGTACAAATCAAGAAAATGAAATAATTTTTGTGACTTTTGTTTGGAAGTCAAATATATGTTAGAGGAAACATTTGTAAGTATTGAAGGATTCTAAATGAGCAGTTTTAATTACAGTTAACATATTAATCTTAACTGTTTGAGAAATGCTTGTGGTGGTTACTCTGAAGAGATCAGGCATCAAAGTGAAGAACAACGTTTGCGATAAAATGTTTTTAATAGGATTACATCACCTTAAATTACTTGCAATTTAAGTGTCTATATAATATTAATGTGAAGAACTTACCAAAATAGGTAAGGCTCCTTCAGTACATTTGATCAAAACCTAAGCTATATGTTCACTTTTGAAAGATTAACACTCTTGCTCTGCTGAACTTCTGGAATGCTATTTTTAAGGTATCTATAGAGAGTGTGGTTGCCATGTTGTTCCCAAATGTAAGCAAATTGGACACAAAGTAGTTCAAATGATATATTTTATTGGACAAACTTCTGTTGGTGAGGATGTGCAAGCTTTCAAGCCACACAGTGCTACTCCAGGCACACCGCCACTCAGCCCAGCCTGGGGGAAAAGAAGGAGCTCAGCCCAGGGACGAGGAGGGAAGGAAGGACTCTGCCCAGCAACAGGGGAACTCGAGCACAGCTTCTGCACTCGGATTTCCTTGCTGCCAAGTGAGTTGAGGATCTGGGGGACTCGCCTTGCCGGCGGTGGAGCAGCTTCGGCAGTGCAGCCCAAGGCTGGTTTACTGGGGCCTTCCTTTGCGGGCACAGGCCTGTCATGTCATCATTGGACTGCACCTTCAGAGGAAGACCCCAACACGCTGGGCTCTGGCTGTGCTGCTGGTCCCACTCCACTACTGGCCAGGTTAGTTGCTGGGCTGGGGAGGGGGCGGGGCTGCAGGAACTGAACATGGGCATGGATCTGTTGTATCTTACAATGTATCCATCCCTCTTTGAACATACCATTGGAAATCAACGTGGCATGCAGCCCATGTTAATCTCACATAACTGCAATTTTTTGGTGAGATTGAATTTCACGAGAAACTACAGAACGTGTTCAAGCAGCCAGTTTGACTTGTCTGTAGCCTGATGAAGAGCCTTATGTTGCTCAAAAGCATGCACATTTTCACCAACAGAAGTTGGTCCAATAAAAGGTACTGGCTGAGCCTCTGTAGGACGGGTGGCATAGAAATTTGACTAAATGAAATAATAAATTTAAATTAAATATTTCCAAATTAAACAAAATATGCAGCCACAAGCACCAGGGTATTAAAATGCTTAGATGTTCATTTACTAATGCCAGAAGCCTCAAAAGTAAAATGGGAAAATCTGAATACTTCGCTTTAAGTGAGGATATTGATATAATAGGCATCTCAGAAACATGGTGGAATGTCGAAAATCAATGGGACACTGATACTGGGATACAAAATATATAGAAATGACAGAGTTAATCATACTGGGGTGGAATAGCCCTGTATAAGACAGCATTGCGTCAAGCATGATAAATGACACGCTCTCCCCTGGAATCACTGTAGATAGAAATTCCATGTTTAAATGGAAACCAGATAGTAGTGGAGCCATAATATTGAACCCCGACCAGGATGCTCACAGTGATTGTGAAATGCTAAGGGAGATTAGGGAGGCTACAAAAGTAGACTGTGCAATAATAATGGGTGATCTTTACTCCCACATTGACTGGGAAACTGTCTCCTCGGGATTTGTTGCAACCAAGTTCCTAGACACCATAAATGACTGCTCCCATCTTCTGGTACAGAAAAGGATTTTAGTGATAAGTTACATATTACTGATCGTACTTTGGCAATTTCAAATTTGAATTCTTTCAGTACCCTTGGATGAATACCATCTGGTTCTGATGACCTGCTACTGTTTAAATGGCTGATATGCAATAAGACCTCTTCTTATTAGGTTATCTCTCTCCTAATTGCATGTTGAATCTAATTATATTTTAATCACTACTAGTAAGGGGCTCTGCCACCATTACTCTTTCACCTCTGCTCCTGTTAGGACAATATCTAAATTAGCTTCTTCTCTTGTTTGTTCCAAGACAAGTTACTCCAGGAAGCAGTCATTTATGGTGTCTAGGAACTTGGTTTCTGCAACACATCCTGAGGAGACATTTTTCCAGGTTGATCTAAACTTCAGATCCAAGTTTAAAGCGGGCCTGGAAATTGAATTGCCTCACACACAAGCAACAGTGATTATTATACAGCTTCCGAGGCCTCGCCAATATTGGATTCTAGCAACATTATGTACGAGTCCACCCGAAGAGTCCTGTCATGGATTGGTAGCTGGTTAAAAGATAGGAAACAAAGGGCAGGAATAAATAATCATTTTCCAAGCTGGAGAGAAGTAGACAGTGGGGTGCCTCAGGGGTCAGTACTGAGACTGGTACGGATTAACATAATCATTAATTATCTGGAAAAAGAGGTAAAGGGTGAGGTGGCTACACTTGCAGATGACACCAAATTATTCAAGATAGTTAAGACTCCAGCAGACTCTGAGGAACTACAGAGGGATTTTGCACTACTAGGTAAATGGACAATAAAATGGCAAATGAAATTCAATGTTGATAAGTGCAAGGTGATGCACATAGGGAAAAATAATCTTCACTATGCATACATGATGCTAGGTTGAAATCAGGATGTAACCACTCAGGAAAAGGATCTTGGAGTCATTGTGGATATAGTTCCTTGAAGACATGAGCTAAGTGTGTGGCAGCAGTCAAAAAGCAAGCCAAAGACTCGGCATTATTGTGAAAGGAATAGAAAATAAAAAGGAAAGTATCATAATCGTGCTGTATAAATCTTTGGTATGACCCTGCCTTGAATATTGTGTGCAGTTCTGGTCATCCCCTCTCAAGAAAGATATAATAGAACTGGAAAAGGTTCAGAGAAGGGCAACAAGGATGATAGAAGGAATGGATTGAATTCCATATTAGTTAAGCCTCAACAGGTTGGAGCTGTTTAGCTTGGAGAAGAGGCGATTAAAGGTGGATATGATAGAAGTTCATAAAATGATGAGTGGCATGAAGAAAGCAAAAAGGGAACTGTTGTTTGCCCTTTTCCACAATAAGAGAACAAGGGGACTTTCTCTGAAGTTAATTGACAGCAGATTTTAAAAAGTACAAAAACAAAAAAGTACTTTTTCATGCAGCAGACAATACAGTTGTGGAACTCACTGCCAGAGGAGGCTGTGAAGCCAGCAGCATAATTAGCTTCAAATGGAAATTAGATAATTTCTGAGGATAGAGCCATAAACGCTGGGGCTTAAACCTCTGGCTACTGGCAATTGAGAGTGGTTAGCAGGTGATGGCACCTGTACTTCTTTTGATTTACTGGAGCTGGCCACTGTTGGAGACAGGATGCTGGGTTAAATAGACTATTGGTCCCACTCGGTACAGCACTGCTTATGTTAAGTTCTTATATCATCTGAACTACTTTGTCTCCATTTTTAAGGTATGAAAGTCTGACTTGTATCTAGTACATTTTTTCCTGTGGAAATACCAGTTTGTTTTTTAAACATGTTTGCTTCAAATTAATCAAACTGTTACACTTTTCAATGGACTTTGCTTATATTAAATAATTGCATTGCAAGGTGCAAGTTGAGTTTTTGGTTATATTGACTTTCCGCTTGTAGCAGAATCCATAAAAGCAAACTGATTTAAATGTAAGAGTTACGCTACATATTTCTACAGAACTTGGTTCTAGTTGTGTTTGTATTGAACTTTCTCAGTCATTTATCTGAACTGCCACTCTCAATAACTGCAACTGAGTTTGTAATATTATATTGCAGTGGCAAACTGCACTTAGGAATCAAATGCATTCCAATCTGAATAAGTAGGAAAAGAGACTAGATAAAAAGGAAAGGATCTTGAGAAAGACTTAGGTCACTTGCCCACGTTACACTGGCTGGTGATTCTCCCAGCAGGAAATCTCACTGGCTGGGAAACGTACGCCGAGCTGCGCTCGTGGATGTGGGTCATTGGCCACGTCCAGTGGCTTTCCCCCCCTCTAAATATCAGAGCTGGATTTCAAGCCCTGACATTCGGAGGAAAGACCTTGAGGTCTTTCAAATATGTTTTTAAAAAGAATGCGTCAGTTTGGCCGAATTCCGATGACGGCTGGTGGCTTCCGGTTAACCCTACCCCACCCCCATGTGACTTTTTTCAAAGTACGTTTTTTGACATGCTTGAGCTGGCTGCTCATCTAAAAGTGGCCTTAGAATACTAGATTCCAGATGTTTAAAGCATTAGAACATTCTACCTGCGCAGATGGTAAAAAATGTATAATGTTCTTTATTTAGAACATTTGGACAGAACCTTGAAAAAGGTGTCGTACAAAAACGTTGTAAAACCCAGAAGCAAGCCAGAAGCATCACAATTTTTAACGTTCCAGCTATCTAGACAATCGCCTTCAGAACAACATAAAACTCCTTAGAATGTTCTGAGACTGCTTTTAAACGAGACAAGAAACGCGGCTGATCCTTTGATCAGCCGTGTTTCTTTGCGCTCGTTTAAATGGAAAACTCACATTTACGCCGGCTCTTCCCCGCGTCAGACCGGGCAGGCAATCCTGCCCCGTCCAACGCGGATCGCCGCTGTGCCGGCTTCACGGCACACTTCCGGGTTTTTTCCTGAGTGCGCATGCGCACTGAGTCTCTACGCCGGGTCTGATGCTCAGAAGAGCATCAGACCCGGCGTAGAGAGAAAGGCGGGTGCCCGATCCCACCTCTGAACGATCCCGCTTGTCAGCGGGATCGTCTAAAAGTGCTCTGTGTACTGTTTAAAACAGCCTTAGACACACATACTTATACTGTAAGTGCTTTCTCTCCAAACAGCCTGACCCTGCAAAATTGTACTCTCCTGAATAGCCTTCGCATTACCTCAGAATGACTGTTTGCTTGAGAGTGGCTCTTGGATAAGGTAGGGGTTTGCAGGATTGGGTATTGGCTTAAGGAGGGTTTCTGGAAGAATTCAGTAAGGTAAATGGCAGGAAACAGGGTATAAAGTTTAAAAATATAAATAAATAGGGCATTTTGTTTGTGAACAAATATTGGGGGGCTGCTTGTTAGCTGGCTGCATGCATACATTCTGGAGGTTTCTTATTGTGTGAACGTATGTTACTCTTTGCAGTGTTAGCATCTAAAATTCTTGGGATTAAAAAAAATATTAATATCCGTTACATACTGCTAACTTTCTGGAACTATTTAAAAATGAATGTTTTTAGCTTGTTAACAAGCTAAATATTTTTCTGCCATTTTCAGTTGTGCAACAGCCACCATAATGCTGTGTCTGTTGCACAACTGAAAATGGCAGAAGAAATTCTTTTGAAGCACTGGAATTATTTTAAGTTGGTTACCCAATATCTAGTTTGATATGTGCGCTGTGCTCATTCTGATCTTCCCTTACTTTGGTCTATTGCTGATGCTGTTTCTTTCCTGAGTTAAAAATTTCATATGGTTTGTTAAGCACAGCACACAGAAAGTATTATCCTTGTAGCAAAGCGTACAGAGGTGTTTAATGTGTTATATTTTTGTTTTAATAAATTTTCATCTCCTATTATTTATTTCAGTACTGCAATTATCGTATCTGGTAACTATAATGGTCATTTAATCCTCTTACTAGTGATTAATGGTGAAACTTAATTTTTATAATGCCAGTTGTAGCAAGCACCACAAATCTGGTCTCTAATGAATGCCAGCCTATTTTTTCGTTGTTGTCATTCAATAATGAAGGGCTAAAATCTGCCATCCCTAATCCAACAAAATTACTGAAATCAACAGAAGGCTTTCTTGATTAAGAACTTCAGAATTTGCTAGCAAAAGAAGCTATTTTTATTTATCAGTTTCATATGACTTGTATTTCCTCATGTGCAGAAGTTAATAAACCAGGGCACATTTAAATGAAACAACTCTTCTGTCAAACTGAACAAGTAAACAATCTAAAGGAAAACATGTTATATGTAACAAGAACAGAGTCCAGTGTTCTTATTATAACTATAGACTAACACGGCTACATTTCTAGTATGTTATATGTAGTTGTAAATGTATGTACACTCTGTGTTACCAATCTGAAATATATCATACCACAAAAATTGAAAGCTTGGTTTGAATACAAGTGTTACATAAAACAAACCGTTAACTCAATGTCTATTGTTTTTAACAAGCATAAGCAGGTGTTGAACTGCTTGTAATTGTCAAGGATTTTGTTAACTCTAATTCTGTGTATGACCTGGATAAATCTTAAAACTCATTTATTTAATTCTGTGTCTTGGTATAAAATCAGTACCGGTTATCTGAGACCCCTTAGAATACCTTCAAGACAGGCTCTTAGAAAATTACTGCTGAACATTTACTAATATTCGAAGTAGGATTTAAAACAACAGCAGCAGCAAAAAACTACAGGTGTGAAAGTAGTAAATCGTTTCATTTAATCACTGAATATACAGACTTGGTAACTTGCTGGATTTCCTAAATAATGGTGAAAACTAACAAGTTTCTACCTCAGAAACCTTTTCAGGATCATACATTTTGTGTGTCTGCTGTCAATAAGGTTAACTGTATTGGTTGTGGGGAAGCAAAAAGACTTGTGTGACTTTTGAGAAAGCAGAGTGTTAATGAAACTGTTACTTACAATACACACAAAGATGGCTTAAAGTTTTTCTTGTATCATTTGGGCATTGTTGCAAATGAACTCATTCCAATCTTGCTGCTTTTATTTTTTTAAAAATATATACTATATCATGTTTTCAATAAGTACACTCCAGCATTAACCTGTGCTGGTACATATACCTTTTTAGGGAAGGTTATTGAACGGGTGGTGGCCCAGCAGCTCCAGGGCCATCTGGGTAGCATTGGTTTTCTGGATCCTTTTCAATCAGGTTTTCATCCAGGATATGGCACTGGGATTGCGTTGGTGGCCTTGGTGGACGACCTTCGCCGAGAGATGGATTTAGGACATTCAACACTTCTAGTCCTATTAGATCTCTCAGCAGCATTTGATGCGGTGGACCATGAGTTGCTTCTGAGACGGTTGCGGACTCTGGGAGTGGACAGGACTGTCTTTGGATGGGTCCGCTCGTTCCTCTCGGGCAGAAGCCAGTGGGTGGTGCTGGGGGAAGAGACATCTGGCCCCTGGGATTTTGCTTGTGGCATACTGCAAGGTTCGATTCTGTCTCCACTTTTATTTAACATCTATATGCAACCCCTGGGTGAGGTTGTGAGACAGTTTGGTGTGCGTTGCCACCAAACTGATGATGCTCAGCTTTACCTCTCTTTTTCAATGAACCCAGGTCCTGCGGTCTCGGTGTTTGCTAGATGAGACTGAGCAGTCTGAAGCTGAATCCTGATAAGATAGAGGTGATATTGGTGGGTAGGGCAGCGGAGGTGATGGCTCCCCTTGTGGAGGGGATCCACCCCCCGCAGGTGTGGAGTTTGGTTCTGTTAGACACTGGCCTCTGCCTGGATCGTCAGGTGGAGACGGTGGCAAAGGGAGCCTTTCGCCAATTACATCTTGTGCTGAGGATCCAGCCATATGTTTCAAGCTTTGACCTGGCCACCTTCATCCATGCATTCATCACCTCAAGGCTGGATTACTGCAATGCGCTCTACGTAGGGCTGCCCTTGGTGATGACTTGGAAACTGCAGCTGATGCAGAATGTGGCAGCCCATCTCCTTATGGGGATGGGCCGCAGGCACATTACACCAGTGCTCCGGGCTCTGCACTGGCTGCCTATAGCGTTCTGGGCCCGATTCAAGGTGCTGGTTTTGACCTTTAAAGCCCTACATGATCTAGGCCCCTCCTATCTGAGAGACCACCTCACTCCCTGGGCTGTGGAGCGACCTCTGTGGTCTACTGGGGGCGTTTTCTTGGAGGTCCCCTGGGTGAACCGGGGGGCCACAATGGAGAGGGTGTTCTCGGTGGCCGCATCACGGCTGTAGAACTCCCTCCCAGAAGAAGCTTGCCTGGCCTTTTGTTGGACCTGTAAGACCTGGCTGTTCGTCTGGGCCTTTGGGGGAGGGGGGGGGGAATAAAGGTAGATTTTTTTTACCAGTGGTTTTACCTCTTCATTGTTTTTTTTAATTGTTTTATGCATTGTTTGTTTTGTTTTCATATATTATTTTTAATATCTTGTGAGCCGCCCTGAGCTGCTGGAGGGAGTGGGATATAAATTTTTGCATAAATAAACAGATACACCCACTGTGTTGATTCTAAACTCCCTAAATCTATTCCTTCATAACACTGCTCGGTGTGGTAGAAAGGTGTGTGTGAGTGACACACACAACAGCAAGCATGAAGCTTGTGAAATAATGGCAATTGCTTTAAATGTCAACAAAAAGATTTTTTTTGTTAATAGGTTGGTCCCTCTATTAAATATTTAAGTGCTTTCTGCTAAACATCACTTTATCTGGAGTGTTTTTGATCCACAAAAGCAACACTTTTAAACATTTTTATCCACTCTGTCAAGTACTTTCATACACCCTGCTTTTGCTTGCTGCCCCCCACACTTGCATAGTGTTTTCATAATTTCCTTACTGCAAATATTAATGTTGCTGTATGTATTGCATTAAGTACAGTAATTCAAATCAATAATGCTAGTACTGAAGTGTATATATATGCTCAGTAGCACAGGTCCCATCAGTCCAGCTTAGCCTATACTTGAACACAAGAGCTTTCCAAAGTGGTGGTCAAAATGAGCATTGAAATTCTTTTGTCTTTAGCTGTTGACGGCTGCTTGAAATAGTGTTTTTGCTATGAGTTGAACATGAGTTTCATGTTGAGTAACCTTGACTTGCATCAATTTAATCATTCTGGGTGGTACCTTGGGAAGGCTGGGCATGCACGATCCTGCTAAACATTTCATGACGCATCACAGTAGTGAATTTCTGCAACCTTGAAAAGTTGATGGGAAAGGAATGCTGTGGAAAAGGCTAAACTTTTTTTTTTTTAAAAAAGGGTGTGACTATTCTTTCATCAAGATCTATCAATTTAACCTTTCTTTCATTATGGGATTCCAAAAAACTGAGCTTTTGTCTTGAGTTTCATATGCTGCTATTTAATTAGTCTATTATCCAGTGTTCAATATTTTGTGTACTCAACAAAAGGGTTTGAACTGCTTTAGTTAAAATACAATTGTGTGTTGTATTGGAGAAAGAGTTCGGTTAAAGTGTTGTTTTTGACAGCACTGAATATAATCACCAAGCACTGGAAAGCAGAGGAGGAACTTTCAGAAGAGACTGTGGTATCTCTTCAGTATGGAAAAGCTTCATGCAAGGATCCACAACAAAGATGAAAAATTAAAAAAGGTATGGACACCAATTGTGTGTGCCCTGGAGAACAAACTTCCACAAAATGAGGACATCATAAAGCTGATGGAAAGCTAACATGTAGCTGAGCGCTTAAGATGAACAGATATGAGAGAGAGAGATGATCCCTTGGCTCAGTTGTAAAGGTGCAGAGGACATGGATATTGTTTTGTTGTTAATAATGTTTGTATGATGTTTGATGTTGTTTATCAAGAGTACGTAAATACCTTCACTTAAGGAATACATGTACAAGGAAGGTGTAGGCAAGGAAATGTGTAAGTGAAGATAGCATTTTTGTTGTATACTGTACATGGAAACAATAAAACTCAACATATGTATATGTATGTGTATATATATGTGTATGTGTGTGATATATATATATATATATATATATAAAAAGGCGGTAACCTCATGCCTGGGCTACAAATACCTGTAAGATCCTAATGCACTGCAAATCCTGTATTTTAGTTTTCTTGCCCTCTGTTTTTGTAGGAAGTCCCTGATTGCTGAGCATAAATAATTTGCAGTTGACTTTCAACATTCCAAAAGGGCTGCATATTTATACCATTAATCTACTAGCCACCTTCTGGAACATGAGTTGGTTGATCTATACAGGTTTATCCTACTAATATACTAAATCCTACTATCCTATACCTTTATTTTTTAATGCGATCCTTTATTGTGTAAATTGAAAAAGAAATCCATGTTAATTTATGCTGTTATGCACATTTACAATGACAGTTTACAGTGACGATTGGCACGGCTAGATTTCACAGCCCTGTCAATCGTTATTGTAAATGCACATAAAGGCAGATTAGTGCATTTGCACATATACAAAAATGTGAGAGACTTGGAATTTCATGTTCTCTGCCAGGCTTGGAAGGACGCTTCCAAGCACGTGTGAAAGTGGGCTGAGTCTTAATAGACATTGTGCAGTAAAAAGAAAAATACACTTAGATGTTTGCCAATACAGTAACCTGGCACAAGTCATGCTAAAAAAAAAATATTCTTTTAAAAAAAAAAAATGCCTTTTTCATAAAAATAGAGAGTAAAGCTTTTGTTTAGATGACAGTTGGAAGCTGATTTATTAAAAATAAATAGAAAAATGTTTACAACTGCCTGGATATTTTTTCAAAGTATTGTAATGTTAAGTAACACTTTCAGAGCCATAGGAAAGGAAAGACATAGTATGTTAATATCTCCGCTTATGGCAACTGTAATTATTTGAGGTATAGCTTTAAAATGAAAATCAAAAGCAAAGCTTGCTTTATCAGCATATCTCAGCTGTAATTCTCCAGTCACACTTAACTTGACAATGTGCTATTTGAATGGAATAAAATCTGTTGATTAACCTTCCTTCATAGCTAAATGTAAACCTTCTATGAACATCTTCAGTGTTGTAACTTACAGAAGTTGAATCTAAAAAGTGCCAGCAAAGTTTACATTACGGAACCCAAAAAGCTGTAGGTCCCTGATCCTACCGTTGGATATGTACCTGGACTTGCATCGAGAATTGGTGTGTGTTCGTAGGTTTGGGGCCCTACTATACAGAAATCCATATGCACAGATACTCACAACTACCAGGGTGGATACAGTTTTTTTTTAAATTATTTATTATTATTATTATTATTTCTTCAACTTATATCCCGCCCCCTCCTGCAATGCAGCTCGGGGCGGCTTACAACAATAAAAAGCAGTTAAAAAAAGTTAAAATATAAATATAAAAATAAAAACATCAAAACAGGGTTAGGAACAATAAATAACTAAATAGGCAGGGGATTAAAGTCACCCTCCCCCTCCCTCCCTCCCAAAGGCCTGGGCAAACAGCCAGGTCTTACAGTTCCGCCGAAATATCAAAAGGCTTGGAGCCAGGTGAGCTTCCTCCGGAAGGGAGTTCCACAGCCGCGGCCCTATCACCGAGAATGCACGCTCCATCGTGGCCCCCCACTTCACACGGGGGACCTCCAGGAGGGCACCCCCGGCGGACCGCAGGAGTCGCTCCGGGGCGCGGAGGGCGAGGCGGTCCCTAAGGTATGAGGGGCCAAGGCCGTATAGGGCTTTATAGATCATCACTAGGACCTTGAACTTGGCCCGGCACACTATCGGCAGCCAGTGCAGAGCTCGGAGCACCGGTGTAATGTGCTCCCGGCGACCCGTCCCCGTGAGAAGACGGGCCGCCGCATTCTGCACCAGCTGCAGCCTCCGAGCCAAGAACAAGGGAAGCCCCACGTAGAGCGCGTTGCAATAGTCGAGCCTCGAGGTGCTTAAAAAAAAAAAAAAAAGTTTAAAACCTTCATAAAGATAAATTTAGTTTAAGATATGTTAAAGCTCAAAACTATCATGATGGAATAGGGCTTATAACTTCTAATTATATACTATTTGAGACAATATTAGTCAACATTTTTAGAGAAGCTTTACAAATAGGTCACAACAGGCCATGGACTACATTAGGGGCCCCATCTTGTGGGGTTCCCAGAAGGTCCCCTGTAGAAATAAGGATACAGAAAGCCACTCTCCCCACTGAGATCTAGTGCTCCGTGTACAAGATCCCATTAAGCATCTGATAGCTTTACTTTCAGTTCTCAAACTCTGCATGTCTGTCTCTCCAGAGATAACATCCTCATTAATGGCAGTATATGGAGATGACAGACTTGATTACCTAGCCATCATCTCTAATGGGTCCACGCATGGCCCCCAACTGCTTGTGTGAAGGTGGTGCATTGGGAGCACTTCTGAAAAATTCGGTGTGCCCTATGCAGACCAGGGTGGCTACCACCATGAACAGGGAAACCATGCTGGGAGATGCTTGTTTGAAGCACTCCCCACACACGTTGTGTATGTGGGCACCACACAGCTGTGTTGCTCAGCGACCACGGAACAACGCTCCCATGGCACTCATTTAAAAACACCTATTGTCTCAGTCTCTGCAAGTTTGTGTACACAGAGAGTGTCTTTAAACGAGACACATCCACGCATGGTCACCCACCGTCCATGCATCCAACTACTTGTGTGATGGTGGTGCGTGGAGAAGCATCATCCTGTGGCTCACATACCAGCCACTCATGGTCACACACGGAGCACTCTGGAAAAATCGAGTGCCTGATGCGTGTCAGGGTGGCTGCCTCCTTGGATGGGGCAGCCATGCAGGGAGACACTAATTTGAAATGCTCCCCATGTACGTTGTGTGCATGGTTGCCCCTCAGCTGCCCCATGCAGCAGCCATGGACCCCCTCCCACGGCACTTGTTTAAAAACACCCACTACAACCCATACATCTCTCAAAGTGTAAAATGTCAAAAATGAGGCTACTTTCACACATTACAAAAATGGACTATTATAGTATCTCAAGATAATACTGGGTATTCTGCAGTTTCAGCAATGTGCAAATGCACTATTCCCTGCTCATGCTGTGAGATCTCGGGTCATTGTAAGAGCCACCAAATGTGTGGTCGATTTTACACGGTACCAGGGGAGGCAGGAAAACTTGCAAAATGCAATCGTGGCCCTGTTGTGGGGATTCGCGCCTGTGAGAATGCACTAATCCCCTTCTATCACGCGAGACCATGTGTCCTTGTAAGGGCTACGTTTGGGGACCCAGTCATGCGCAAGTGTTCTCATGTGATAAAAGGGGATTAGTGCATTCGCACAGGCGCTAATCCCCACAATTACAGAGCTGCGATTGCATTGCACAAGTTTTCCTGCCTCCCCTGGTACCATGTGAAAGTGGCCTGTGGCTCTTACAATGACTCGAGATCTAGCAGTATAAAAGGGGAATAGCGCATTCACATACTACAAAAATTGCGGAATTGTAATACCCGGTATTATTTTGGACTATTAAAATAGCCTATTTTTGTAATGTGTGAAAGCAGCCTGAGGTTGAATGAATAGAGGATTGTTGGGAGTGGAGTGGATCTGGGCAAGGAGGAGGAGTCTGGAGATACATGCAAGGGAGGGGTTGTAGAACCAAAAGAGAAATATTTTCAGTAGAACATTCCAGAAGTCTTGGGGGGTGGTAAGTTTCTGAGAATAGCCTCTCCACTGATTTGAGATTTAGTGATGGAATGGTAGAAAGGAAAACCATGGCATGACTAATCTATTCCCCTGAGACCGATTTGCTGAAGTGAATTGCAGATCATTCACCCCCATTGACTTCACAAGTATTTGTATCAGTTATCTTTGGTAAATAAAATAATTAAATCATAATTCAGTTTTCTGATGTAACTGCAAAATTAATTTGAAAAAAATCAAAATAAATCACTGCTTTAAAATGTATGGTATGTACCTTCTAAAATGAAATCTTACCTCTGTCTCCTAGTTGTGAATAATATGTATTAAGGTTATATCAAACAACCAGAATTCACTTTTTGTAGAAAACAGTGATTAAATTGAGGCTTCCTGATGAGTGATTTAAATCGAATCCACCCTGAAAACTACTAATGTTCTAGCTATGAATAAGGAGATGTGTTTCTGGTTACTTGGAAGTTTAGGAATCTTGTGTGTGTGAGAAGAGGATGCGGGGTGGAGTGGGAAGGGGAGAAGTTTTATTTTTTTCTTCTAGTGGGAAAGACATTAAGTGGGGTGGTGAGAGTAGAAAGAAAATAGGCAAGGAATTATTGCAATAGAAAGTTGCTAGCCAGGCCATTGCATAATTTTATACCAAAAACAGGATTTTTATCCTCCTCAGGAAACGTGTCTTAAGCAGTCCTTTTTAAAAAAACAACACACAACTATTTCTCTTTAGTGTTACAACTAATGCCTAAGACTGAGAGATTAGAACATGTACTTCTCTTTTCTGTTAAATTTTGTATTTGACAGAATTTTAATTTTCTGCCATAGTTGACAAACCCCCCTCATCCCCCCCCCCTTTTCTTGAACCTTCTACATAATAGGGTTAGGTAAGGGAGCAAAGGAAGGAGAATTATATGTGTAATACCCACACGCAGTGTGGGATAAGGCATTGTACATGAAATGATTTAGCTTTTCTAAAACAACTTGAATAGATTTTGAAGTATATTCTCCTTATTCCTCAGTATTGAATTTAAACTTGATGCTGCTGCCTGTTTACATTTAAGACTAGCAATAGTTTTCTATTACTAATTTATTAATCCACAAAAATTCAGTTAATTAAATTTTCTGTATGTATTTTATGAAATTGGAGCCAGGATTTTGCTAAATAATCTGTAGTAGTTCTTTCGTGGGTGTCAATTAATAAAAATCTGTTTTGAACATTTGGGCAAATGGGAGCTAAATCGGTTGATTTCCCCCCCCCCCAGTTGCTCTTACTTAGCAAATGTCTGGTAAATTTAGCACAACCACATCCGTTGGAGTATAGATTAAGTGTATTTAATTTTTTAATTTTTTTCCCCCTCCTGCTCCAAAAATCTGGAGGAAACGATCTTCACCATTCTCCTTTTCATTACCCTGTTTTTTGTCCTGCATCTGTTGGAAGGTTGGGGGTAGACAGGGCACAGTTTGTGTACTCTTGCCAACAGAAGTTGGTTATAAAAGAAAACATCTGGACTACTTAGGCGCTTTTCACATGGGTGCTTCCCCCTTGCGCACATTTGTGGGTGAGGTGTGTGTAGGTGTGTGGGGGTCCGTGGGAATGCACCCCCACGCACTGTCCATCCACCGTGCCGCCCGCCCGCCCACCGATCGCGGCCCGTGTGAAAAGGGCCTTAGTTTCCAATATTGCTTACATTTTGGACTATCACAACAACTGCTCCCTCTAGATGATTCTTTTCACACACATCACGCTGTTTAAAGGACAGCTTCAATTTAAAACCCAAACGTCTTTTGATCATGTTGAAATCCATGAAAAAATTTCCTCTGACCTCTATGGAACAGTATTGCACCTACTGATTGTAACACCCAAATTAAATTTTCTTAGTTTGTACCTTTCACAGTAGCTGGTGTGTCATTTAAATTCATATTCATGATGGTAACAGCCTTACTCTGTTAGTGTGCCTGCACAACAACTTTTCCAGTTAGTGTGGCTTAAGAACACAATGTGGTGTTAGCAGGTACCCATAGTGGAGTTTTGGCAATTTTGAAAAAGATGGGTAACCCAGAACAGATGAGGTACTGAACTGTCACAAGACTTGGGGTACCAAGGGTTGGCCTTAGGGCTTGTGGGGCCCAGGGTGAGGGAGAAATGGGGGCCTAGGGGCACTCCCCAGCTCAGGGGGTGCTCCCCGGCTTGGTCTGGGGGTGCTCCCAGACCTGGGCTCAGGGACAGGTGGAGGGGGGCACTACCCTTCACCCGTCCATCTTTCGGAAGGGGCAGGGCACTTACCTCATCCACCGCAGACATCACCACGTCGACTGCAACTCCGTTGCCGCAGGTCTGGGCCCTGCGCCGGGCCCGCTCGCCTTACTCCAGTCCTGATTCCTGTGTTGCTGCTGAGTCTGCTGCCTGCCTTCTCCGAGTCCGATGTACCAGGTCCTATGCTGCCGGGCCGTTGACTTTGCTGCCACCGCTGCCTATACTGCTCCTGCCTCTGGTCTGGATCTACTGCGCAGATGACTCCACCTCCACAAGCTGCTGTTCCGCATGCTCCCTCCCTGTGCCAGCCCACCAGGAAGTTGCTTAAATTAACTTCCTGTGAGGGGGGGGGGGGACGACGCTTGGGAGGAGGAGCCAGCGGCTGAGAAGTGAATCGGGCCAGGTCCCATGCGCCCTGGAGGCTGGGAGGGAGGAGGAGCGAGCAGACATCGTGCGTGGGTGGCGGGGCCCTGTGGTCATTCTCTCCCCCCCCCCAAAAAAAAACCAAAACAGGCTGAGGCCATGCAGGCCGGCCAGCCAGGGTGGCAGGTGGCATGCTGCAACAGTCCTACCGGACCCACTGCCCCCCCAATTTAAAAAAAAAAAATCAAACAAAAAAACCTGGTCCAACGCGGGCCCCTCTAATGGCAGGACCTAGGGCGGCCACCCCTAGCCGTCCTGTAGTAAGGCCGGTACCATATCAAAATTTCACAAATAAGAGACACTACAGAACTAAGAAATGCTGAAATAAGGACATCCACTATGTTTCACAGCATTGTAGGAATAAGAATGAGAGTGTCTTATTTCAGTATTCGTCATAAGAACAAAGTTCCTTATGGGGTCAGATCAATGGCTCATCCAGCCCAGCAGCCTGTCGCCAACATTAATTTTGTGTTGATCATTATAGTTTGTATTTTCTGTACTGCATGACTTTATGGATTGTCTTTTAATGTAACACCCCCCCCACCCCACACACACACTGCAAAAAAACAAACAAAAAAAACCCTAGCAAGAATTAGAAACAAAACATTTTTTCATGGAGAAGAGCTTTAAAATGTGGTCCCCTAAAGCCAGAGGAAAAAATTGGTGTTTCTCACTATATTTTTAATCTTAACATTTTGGAGTCACATAACACATGGTTTTAAATTCTTGAGTTGGCAATACTGGGTGGCAGATTTAATCTACTTGCTTTTATTGGTTGGTTAGCCTTGGGTAGGGGTTACTAAGTACGCCTTATTTTAAGTTCTACCCCTTATTTCACAAAGAGACACTACAGAGCTGATTTGTGTTCTATTACGATTATGTGTACTTCTCTGAAGTGACTGAAGGCGGCCACTGTTGGGGACAGGCTGCTGGGCTGGACGAGCCATTGATTTGACCCAGTATGGCACTTTGTTCTTATGATGAATACTTTGTTCTTAAGAACTGGGAGATGACATTTAATATTTGCAATTTATTTAGGCTATAATAGACGTGCAGGAGGGCAGTTACTGCCCCCATTTTGTGGAACTCCCTTTCCCAGGAGGTTCGTTTGAGCCCAATCTTGGGCATCTTCTGGAGGTGGTGCAAAACTTCTTTATTTGAAAGAGCATTTGGCAGGCAGGGATAAATAGTGCTTGGATGTTTTTTTTGCATAGGGTTGTAGTGGAGAGAGGCAGTTTGAGGGAAGGGTTGTGTGGTTTTTTTATTGTTGAATTCTATTATGTGGATTGTGAGCCGCCCTGAGCCTTATGGGAAGGGTAGCATATAAATTAGAAAAATAAATAAATAAATAAAATCTTTTAGTCGACATTTGGGAATTGCAAGATAATGATGAAGAATATAAGCTTTCAGGCTAATTAGAAGTGTGAAGAATATTCAAAATTAAGTCCTGGTGTGAGTGGCCATGATGGAAAGATTTTAAATGATATCTGGACAGTCCAAGTGCTGAACTGTCACATGTGCCATACTATAACGAGGCTGTTGATGGAAATCTTCAAGCTTGCATACATTGTGAAACGTTCTTCACTCCTAAAAATCTACTGTGAAATACAAAAGGAGGGAGAGCAAGGCTTGGTCATTCATACACATAAGGGCTTCTCTGTCCTTAAGGAAGCTTATGTTGAAAGTAAATGGCTGTACTGGTAGAGGAGTGTGGCTGGTGGACTGAAACATACATTTGAGGGGAATTGTGCATGACCAATACGCTTCATGGTTATTTATTTCTATTTGTATCCCACCTTTCCCCTTAGACTCAGAGGGGCTCACACGTCAACAATTAACATCTAACCATTAACGTTAACCAACGTTGCAAGAATAACTACTTTTAAAAATATTCTGTAAAGTAAATCTAAAATAGTGTGTGACAAATTAACTAGTACATGCTAAATATAGTTAAATATTATTATGAACAACTAGATTTTGTAATAAGAGTTTGTGTTATTGATTTTCCTGTTTCACTGGTGTAGATTAGGTTCAACTCAATTGAAATAAATCGCTGCACTGGTGTAAAATCAATCAAATGGTCCCCAGACGTCCGTTGCCTAGGCCTGCAGGCCTCCTTGGCTCTCTGAGGAACTGCGGGTCCTTAAGCTAGAGGGGCGACGGTTGGAGCGATGGTGGCGTTGTTCTTGTGTTGAAGCCGATAGATTGCGACATAGAGCTAGTTTATGAGCCTATGCCGTGGCTGTGCGGATAGCAAAGAGGGAGTTCTTTGCTGCCCTCATAGTAGCCGCTAAATCCCGTCCAGTGGAACTGTTCTGGGTAGCGCGGGGGCTGGTCAGTCCGGCCTCCCTCAACCCAGGGGTTGAGTCATCTCCTGCCTGTTGTAACCTTTTTGCGAATTATTTTGCGGACAAAATTGCTCGGATTCACCAAGACCTCGATGCCGCACTTAATGCAGTGGAGGAGATAGAGGTTGTAGAAGCCCCAGCTTGTCCGATTTTTATGAGATCACTTTCAGTCGATGACACCCCGCTGCTGTGGTGGAGGTGCTTGGGGCTGTTGGAGCCACCTCTTGTGAATTAGATTCGTGCCCGTCCTGGCTGGTTAAGAGCTGCTGGGAGACATTGGGGCCGGTGTTGGCCGGGGGTGGTCAGCGCCTCCCTGTGGAAGGGCAGTGCCGAGCTGTCTCGAGGCGGCGGTGCGGCCTCTGCTTAAGAAACCATAGGTTGACGCTGACTCCCCTGCCAGCTATCGGCCTGTCTCTAACCTTCCCTTTTTAGGGAAGGTTATTGAATGGGTAGTGGCTCAGCAGCTCCAGGGGCATCTTGACCACATTGGTTATCTTGATCCTTCTCAGTCTGGCTTTCGTCCGGGTCATGGCACTGAGACAGCACTTGTGGCCTTGGTAGATGATCTTCTCCGAGAAAAGGACCAGGGTCGATCGACCCTATTGGTCCTTTTAGATCTTTTGGCAGTATTTGATACTGTTGACCATGAGATGTTGGTGACGCACCTGCAGGACAGTGCAGGGGTGAGTGGGATTGTTCTCAAATGGTTCAGCTCATTCTTGACTGGAAGAACTCAGCGGTTGGTACTCGGTGATTATTTTTCAACTTACCGTGACCTCTTGTGTGGGGTCTCGCAGGGTTCGGTTTTATCCCCTCTCCTGTTCAACGTGTACATGCAGCCGCTTGGTGAAGTGATCAGAGAGTTCAGGGTGAGATGTCATTAGTATACGGATGACATCCAACTGTATTTCTCATTTTCAACTGACCCAGGCCTTGCTGTCTCGGTGCTTACCGAGGTTTGAGGTGATGCTTGTGGCGTTGCTTGTGGAGGTCAGTGGCATTGACAGCTCCATCGATAGATGGAGTTTGCCCTTTGTTGACGTCCCAGGTGCGGAACCTGGGGGTGCTCCTCGATGCGCAGCTCCACCTGGAACTCCAGGTGGAGGCTGTGGCGAGGAGTGCCTTCCACCAGTTACATCTGGTGCGGCGGCTTCGGCTGCTGGTTTCGGTTCTGGACCTGGCCATTTTTATTATCTCTTGATTAGACTACTGAAACGCGCTCTACGTGGGGCTACCTATGGTGACAGCTCGGAAGCTGCAGCTGGTGCAGAATGCAGCGGCTGGCTCCTGGTGGAGTTGGGTCACCGGGAGCACGTTACACCAGTGCTCAGGTCTCTGCACTGGCTGCCAATAGTCTTCTGGACCCGATTAAAAGTTTTGGTCTTAACCTATAAAGCCCTACGTGGTCTGAGCACTGTGTATCTGCGACACCGCCTCACTCCCCGACACTGCCTCACTCCCCATGTCCTGGATTGACCCCTACGGTTGACTGGGGGCACACTGCTGTAGGTTCCCCAGGTTTCCTGGGGGGCCACGCATAGTAGGGCGTTATCAGTCCCTGCGCTGTGCCTGTGGAACTCCCGGTAGGGGCGCGTCTGGCCCTGGACCTCCTGGCCTTCCGTAAGAACTGCAAAACCTGGCTGTTTCGTCAGGCATTTGGTGAGGGAGAGGGGTAGGGTGGAGAAGGATGGGGAGGTGTGTATTTTTGTGTTTTGTTTTATGATTGATATTTTAAAATGTTGTTGTTGTTTTGTTTTTATAATGTTGTTAGCTGCTCTGAGCCGGGGAGAGCGGCATATAAGTTTTGTTAAATAATGAATAAAATGTTGAAAGGAAATGGGTGCTGCATTTAGTAATCCTCAAAACAATGCGGCAGAGTAGGTTAGGCTGAAAGATCTGTGGTGGGTCCAAGGTCACCCAGTGAGTTCATGGCTAAGATGAGTCTAGAACCTACAACTCTGTCCCAATACTACACTTTTTACACCACACTGGCATTTTTAGGAAAACATTCTTACACAAAACTGAACTCTTGACACAGAGAGGTAAACAAACCTAAATATTAGATATATTTCTAGGTGTGGTGGGAGCAGAGAAACTTGGTATCTAGAATTTTCTCACAACAGAAAGGAAATGCATATTTGTGACAAAAGTGGGAGTACTTCATCTTGAGCACTGCACGTTTACAAATTATCAAAGCAGCTATTGCAATTGCATTTGTATTGGTGCTGAAACTTTGTTCTTAGAAAACATTGAGGACCAGGGTATTTGACGCGGTTTACTGAGTTCTGAAGTTTCGAGGAAGGGCCCCCGAAACTTTGGAACTCGGAAATCTTCTGCCGAGTACGTGGAAGGAGGCTGGAGGCCAGTGCTAGGCCCCTGCTCTCCCTACCTTGGCCCCCACCAGTCAGGGAGGGAATAGGCCAGTAGGGGCCTAGGGGTGTGTGTGTGTGGTCAGGGTGTGTGTGCTTAGGGAGAGCGGAGGACCTAGGTGGGGAGTCAGAGATGGCTTATTTGTGGAGGGGTCCCACGCTGATGCGTGGCCCCTTCCCAGCTGGTAAGTTTGAAAATAATAATTAAAGAAACAAACACTGAGCATGCTCAGAAGGGCCTGAATGGCCTTTCTGAGCGTGCTTGGCCCTTTTCAAAGATAGTGCTGGCAGCGTTAGTGCCATCTTTGAAAAGCTCTGAGCATGCTCAGAAAGGGCTATTCAGGCCCATCTGAGCATGTCAGTGGGTTTTTTTTATTTTCAAACTTGCCATCCAGGAAGCGTTGGCGTGGGACCCTTCTTGAAGGTAAGTAACCTACTCTGGTTCCCCTACTAGGCCCTCCACTCCCTTTTAATTATCCCGCCCCCTCCCCGGCCTTCAAACTCAGTAGTATTTGTGAAGGGTCCAAGGAGTGGCCTGAATGCTCTGACTGCTCCTTGAAGAATACTCGCAAGGTTTAAATTTTTTTTTAATTGGAGCAGCCCTAATTTGTATATAGATGTGCATGCATATGAGATTAGAGTCTTAATGCAGAATCTGAAGCTAACATCTAGCATGTTTTATTTCTGTCCTTTAGAAGTCTACTTCATGTATTTTTCAAAGCTTGTATGGCATGGTTTTTGGTTTCTTTTTAGATTACTTTTAAAATATTTTATCTTTTTTCAAATGATTGTGTGTTTTAAAGAAGGAATGAGGTGGGGATTTTCCAGTTATACGACAAGACTTTCTCCCTCAGCGCCCTGCTTGGCACTCCTCAGCTTGGGTGTGTCCTGCTTCAGGTACTTGGAAGGCAGACCTCAAATATTCAAATTTGTGGGTGGCTCAGGTGTGGGACACTCGCTACCTCTCCAGTTCGAGTTCTGCCTTCGGAGATACCAGAAGCAGACATGGCTCCCTGGACTGCCTTCGAGGAGCTACCTTTATTATTTTAGTTTGTTCTTTTCTTGTGATCGAGGGCTTGCTCGCTCCCCTTCCCTCTTCGAGGGTGCTGGGTAGAGCTGAGTTGGAACCAGGAGCCTGCTTGCTCCCTCCTCTCCCTGAAGGGGAGTCAGGCGGTACACGGACAGAAAACACAGCAGGCTCCTCTGCTGCCAGCCACCCACCGTCTGGGGTCTGGTGTGCTGCAGCACTACTTGTCGAGGAGAGGGTAAGAGCACCATCTCCGCCCCCCCCCCCCACTGGTGGGGCTGTAGGGGCCCAGGAGCCGTCTGCCAGGTTGCCGGCTGGATCGCTCTGCCTTGGGCAGTGCTCGGGATTGGGGCCCAGCTCTTGAGTCTACCCTTTCCCGCCTGCCTCTCCACCCCCCCCCCACGCTTGCCTTTTCCTCACCTGCCCATGCCAAACAACGAGGTGGTGGCAGGGAGCGGAGCTGCTGGGGAGCACTGGGGCTCTAGAGGAGCCGTGCGCGGAAATAAAACAGTGGGCAGGGTGGCCCGGGACCGAGCGCGTTCGTGCTGAGGTCCCATAACACTGTTTTTCTCACCGGGGGCGCACGAGCCGGGCCTGGAGCTCCAGAGGGGCAGCTGTTCACTCCCCGCTCCCACCTGCCACAGCGTGCTCTGCGACAGACCGAGTCACCCTGAAGCAGCATACCCCCCCGTACAGTGGTAGGACTGGAGCTTCCCCTGCAGGGTGCAAGGGACGTCCCACGCAGCGGCAGGGAAATTCCTCCGCATAACCGGTTTATAGTGTCTGCGGGCACTGCCTCTTTGATTTGCCCATGTGGTCCCTATGGGCGACCCGCTCCAGGAGGCTTCCCCTGCAGATCCGTCTTAGCGTGGGGACGGGATTTCCTCGGGCCTGAAACTCCCCGTACAGTGGCAGGGCTGGAGGCGGTCCCCCAGCAGTAGAGCCATGTGGTCCCTATGGCCGCCGCCATTTTGCCCTTGTCACATGGCTGCTGCCATTTTAACAATTTAAAAAAAAAAAAAATACTATCTGGCTTCCAGGGAGATGGCAACCACAAGGGTGCAGCGGGTGAGGGAGCAGGAGCCTGACCAACAGGCAACAGCAGCACAATGCACCTCAGCCCAGGAGGAGTACACCTCCCCGGGTGGCTTGACACCGGAGCGTCCGGCCCAGCCCTTCCAGACCGGAGAATTGGACCTGCTCAGCTCAATTGCGGCAGCAATCAGCACACTCACCACCCGGATGGACAACATCAGCTCACAATTCGCGCACCCGGGAAAGTTCAAAGGAAGTTCCAGGAGCACAAGCAAGGGCAAGCAGCCAGTGGTGAGGGCTTGCTGGCCAAAGGCAGACTGCCTGTCCCCACGGTCGTCCCCAGAGGAATCAGGCTCAGACTCGGATAGTGGGGAGGTCTCTGACGTCGATGTAATCAGACTGCTGGAACGCAAGGCATACAAGGTCAGGGGACCGAGAACGAGTGTCAACAAATGGAAGAGGCCCAAACACACGCGATCACCACCCGAGGCTTCAGAGTCTTCGGCTGAGGAAGGGGAATGGTCTGAGAGTGGCGAGTCTTCAAGTGAAGAGGAACAGAAGTTGTTCAACCCGGCTTCACTCAACAAATTCATTGTTAAGATCACAGATGCGCTCGGCCTAACCCCAGCAGATGAAGCCCCAGCCGCAGGGGAGCGTGACGTGAGAAGGAACCTGCTCCTCAAGCCCAAGAAGTTGCCCACCTGCTTTCACTGCCTCCCACGTTTGAAGCCATCATCAAATCAGCCTGGGAACACCCACTAAGGAGAGGAGGCCCCCGTAAGTGACCAACAAACCTCTATCCCTTCCCAGAGGAGAAGGCCATCTTGTTTGCCCTCCCAAGGGTCGACTCTGGAGCGGCCGCCCTCGCTAGAGCCTTGGCAGCCCCCCCACGTGGAGATCCGCTGCCCAAAGACCAGACTGACTGGGTGCTGGAGGCCTTTCTGAGGAAAGTATTCAAGGCCAAGTCGAACACCCTTCGGGCCGATACAGCCATTACCTTTGTCGCAAGGGCAATCCTGAACTGGGTAGAGGAGGCAAGAGACCCTGAGTTACACCCACGGGAACAGGCTGCCAGGATGGACAGGATTGTCTCGGCAGCGTCCTATATTGCGGACATCTCCATAGACTCGATGAGGGCCAGCTCACAGGCAGCAGCTACTAATATGACGGCCAGACGCCGGCTGTGGCTCCACACGTGGAAGGCAGACCCAGCATCAAAGACCACCCTGACCTTGGACCTGTTCGAGGGGGGCAAGCTTTTCGGCCCCACTTGCGACAAAATGCTGGAGGAAATGGCAGAGGAGAAGAAGAAGAAAAATGCCCTCACGCTAAATACGGACAAAGGGAGGAATAGGGTGGGCTCCTTTCGTGCCCAACGCCATAGACAGGGATACTCGAGGGGAGTCACCCGCCAGTACTCTTCCAAGGATAAATACCGTAAGCCCAGCTGTCAAACCGCCCAAAGGGCTGGCAACAACAACAGCAGCAGCAGGTCAAGGACCAATGCCAAACAGCTGGGCCCAAAGACCTCCCAATTATGGCCCTGCCGCACCCCCTGAGGGCCTACCTCTCCTCAGGGGGCACCTAGCCCATTTCAGTCCGGTATGGTGCGCCCACATTCTGGACGAGTGGGTGAAGTATGTAGTCAAGGAGGGATACCGTATCGAGGTGATGACCTGGCTTCCCAGCAGATTTCTCGGATCGCCGGTTTCGAGGGACGCGGCGAAGAGGCATCTCATGAGATCAGCCATTGCAAGGTTCGCTGTCATCGGAGTGATCGAACCAGTCCCAGTCGCGGAACAGGGCAGGGGCCTGTACTCACTGTTGTTCCTCGTTCCCAAGAAGAACGGGGAAGCGTGAGCAGTGCTCGACCTGAAATTATTGAACGGATTAACGAGGATGGAGACCCTCAAGTCCACTCTGCAGGCCTTGGAGCTAGGGGACTGGCTCTCCTCAATCAACTTAAAGGACACCTACCTACACGTACCCATTGCCCACCAGCACAGGGTGCTGCTGAGATTCTACTACAGGGGTACACGCTGGCAGTATATCTCCTTGCCGTTTGGACTTGCCTTGCCCCCCCGTACATTTACCAAAGCTCTGGTCTCTCTTGTAGCTATACTCTGCCAGAAGGGGGTCAACACCTACCTGTACCTGGACGACATACTAATCTATTTGGCGTCCCGCCCCGCAGCGATCCAGCACTTGCAGGTGGCCATGCATACCTTACAGAGCTTCGGGTTCGTCATCAATCTTCCTAAGAGTCATCTCGTTCCAACCAGAACACTCCCACATCTGGGAGTGATCATCGACACAGCGGCAAACCGGGTCTCGATAGAGGAGGAACGCATCAGTCGACTGATCGATGCGCTATCGAGGGCACTATGAGACCTCACAGCATTAGTCTGGCGAGGCTGCTGGCTGTGATGGTTTCCTGCATAGACCAAGTGCAGTGCTCCACCTTCGGACATTGCAGAACTTCCTTAGACCTTTCCAGAGGGAGATCATGGCTCGGAAGCACAAGGTCATCAGGATCGCGGGGCCCCTAGCCAGGCAGCTCGACTCGTGGGGAGTGGCATCACGCTTGCAACAGGGAGTCCCCCTGAGCATGCCACACAGGATCACAGTGACCACAGACCCCTTTAAGCACCTCAGGGGATGGGGGGCACTTACCGGCACCGGGAAGGCACAGGGCCATGGGTCGCGGGAGGAAGTGTCCCTCAGCATCAATCTCCTGGAGCTTCGAGCAATTCGCCTGGCATTGATGGAATTCTAACAAGACCTGAGAGACAGCCATGATTTGGTGCAGACAGACAATACCACAGCAATGGCATATGTCAATCACCAAGGGGGATCGACGTTGAAATCCCTGCAGCTGGAGGCCCAGCTCTCCAATGGGTGGAACCCAGACTCAGGTCGATCAGGGCGGTCCACATCAGGGGAGTGGACAACATAGAAAAGGACCGGTTCAGCCGGATTACTCTGGGCCCAGGGGAGGGGGAGCTGCAGCAGGATGTGTTCAGCTGGCTAACGCGATGGTGGGATACCCGAACCATCGAGTTGTTCGCATCCAGAACCAATCACAAGGCCCCACCTACTTCGCAAGACGCAGAGATGCAGGGGCTTGGCGATAGATGCTCTACAGCAACCATGGCCGCGGGGTCTAGCATATGCCTTTCCGCCAATCCCAGTGTTGGGACGAGTACTAAAGAGAATCAAAAGACACAGAGCCGGGGTGATTCTGATCGCCCCGTATTGGCCAAGTTGCCCGTGGTTCTTGGACCTCGTGGAGCTCCAGATAAGACCCCCCTCCACCTTCCGGGCTGGCCGGACCTCCTCATCCAAGGACCACTAAGGCACAAAGATCCCGGGTACTTACAGCTGACGGCCTGGCTACTGAAAGGGAAGCCCTAAGGGCAAAAGGCTTCTCGGAAAGAGTCATAAAGACACTCACGGCATCTCGGAAGGGCTCTACCAATAGGATCTATGCGGCCGTGTGGAAATGGTTTTTCCAGTGAAGACAGACCAGAGGCAAAAACAACCGTGTGCCCGCCACGCCTGAAGTTCTGGATTCTTACAGGATGGCCTAGAGCAGGGGCTTCGACCCTCCACCCTGACTAGGCAAGTGTCAGTTCTTGGAGCGATCCTAGGAGCGGGGGCTAGGGCCCACTTTACCAGGAGCAGGCAGGTGGGGAGATTCTTTAAAGCCTCTCACGCAATAGCTCCACCACCTGTACACCGTTTTCCATCCTGGAACTTGAATGCTGTCATCAATGCCATCACCCAACCCCCTTTTGAACCATTGGGTCAAGTCTCGCTGTACTTTCTGTCCATTAAGGTGGCCTTCCTGGTGGCCGTCATGTTGGCCAGAAGGATTTCCGAGTTGGCAGCCCTCTCCAGGGCGCAACACCTGTGCGTGTTTCACGATGCCCAAGTGATTCTACGCATGGACCCAACTTTCATCCTGAAGGTCAATTCAGCTTTTCACAGGGCTCAGGAGATTGTGTTATTGACCTTCTGCTCTAACCCACGACATCGTCAGGAGAAGGTCTGGCACAAACTGGATGTTCGCAGGGCACTGAAGGTTTATATCCACCCAACGAGTATGGGTTCCAGATCTGCCAGCCTGTTTATCAGATACAGGGGTGCAGAACTGGGGTGACCAGCATCAAAGGATATGATCACGCACTGGATCTGTTGCTGTATCATGGAAGCGTACAAGACAACGAAGAAGCCCCCACCGGCGGGGGTTATGACACATTTGCTACATTCTGTGGCCACATTGTGGCCCATGCTGGCCAAAGCCTCCTGCGAGGAGATCTGCAGGGCGGCCACGTGATCCTCCGTGCATACTTTCTCTAGACACTACAAGATCCATACAATGGCTTTGGCGGAGGCTGCCTTTGGGCTGGGGGTCCTCCAGGCCATTGCGGCGGATCTCTAGCCGGAGCCCCGGTTCTGTTTTCTCCCACCCTATTTTGGTTCAGCTTTGGTACATCCCAAGCTGAGGAGTGCTGAGCAGGGAGCTGAGGGAGAAAAGAAAATTGCTGCACTTATCGGTGAATTTTCTTTCTACGAAGCTCCTTGCTTGGCACTCCGGCCCACCCTAGGCCTGCCAGCAGGGAGTAAACAACTGGGTATCCTAATCTGGCCGTGTAGGGGCCCGTTCCTATCTCTTCTTCCAGATCCTTCAGAAGAACTCAAACGGGAGAGGTAGGGAGTGTCCTGCACCTGAACCGCCCACAAATTTGAATATTTGAGGTCTGCCTTCCGAGTACCTGAAGCAGGGCACACCCAAGCGAGGAGTGCCAAGCAGGGAGCTTCATAGAAGGAAAATTCACCGATAAGTGCCCCAGTTTTCTTTTCTATCTGGGGGTAATTTCAGACGTTACAGGATCACAGTCAACCACAGTGAATCCCGGTGGATTCCCTGTGGTGGCTGTGATCGTGGTAACGTCTGAATGATCCTCGCCAGATGTTCATCACGGTAAATACCTGGTGGGGATCAAATTTGACCACGGTTCTGGACCTCCGGCCAGCCTGAGGTCCAGAACTGTGGTTAGATTGGCCACGATCCGGGATGGGCCAAAAGTAACATCTGTTACCTTGGCCCATCCTGGATCATGGCCCCGACCATGGTACGGAATCGGGTGCAGCGGCCGCATTGGCCGCTGCGCCCGCCCATCTTCCCAAGGGCGGGCAGCCGAGGGAGTGTGTGTGTGTGTGGGGGGGCTGTGTGGTCGCGCCACGCAGTCCCACCCCCGCCGAGATTCCCCAGCATGATGGAGCCGGCACATCTAAAGGACAGCCGGCTACCCAATGGCTCTGTTTTTTTTGAAGAACGTTTGTCTTAATTTGAATTGGAGAGCTAGGATTTGCAACTCAAGCATGCTGCTGTCCACTTCAGTAGGTGTATTTTTTATTGCTGATTTTATACTGTTGGTTGTATCTGGCTTATTTATTGATTGTGTTGTTTATGTTTATATATGTTTTTATATGGTTTTGACATGTTGTGAGCCGCCCCGAGCTGCTATAGCAGGAGGGGGCGGCCAAGAAATCGAAGGAAATAAATAGATGCTACAGTGTGTCTGTATTTCTGAAAGGACATTTTATCAAGAGCTACTTGTGCTTAGTGACTACTTCCTCTTGAGCAATTTGATTAAACTTGTTCATCAGATATTTTTGAGAGAGAATTCTTCATTGTTAAAATTAAGTACCAACAATATTTGAATGTTGATTTAGGTATTTAAAACCTAATTTTGTCTCTGATACCTATTTTGGGTTAAACAATAATGTAAGAATTTCACTAGTTGCTTCCCAGACCTAACAGTATTTTAAGAGGTGAAAAAAATGCCACATTAGTTACATAATAAAATCAATCCACTGTAGCTGTACCCTTTGCAAGGACCCATGTTGACTGCATTTCCTCCAGTGCGGCCAGTAGGGGAAATGCACTGAATATGGGTCCCTGCATTTAAATCAATTGGTATGGAAAGAGATAAAATATATTCTGCTTTTTAATATTTGAATTGCTCATTAGGTACAAGTAGATTAGTATGAACAACATAAGAATTCAGGCTAAAATTGGTTCAAAATAGGGAGCACTTATCAACAACTCTTTCCAAAACTTTGTTTGAAGTCTGATTACAATGGTGCTTTTTTTGCCTTCACTAGTTCCATGACTTTTTTTATGTACTGTCTTCCCAGGCTTTCAAAATTGCCTTCCATTCTAATGCAAACAAGTAGACAATTGCACTTTTGTTGCAAGAGTAACTGCTTTTAAAAATATTCTGTAAAGTTAATCTGAAATAGCGTGACAAATTATAACTAGTACATGTTCAATCTGGTTAAGAATTCTTGTGAACAACTAGTTTTTTAATGAGTGTGTGTTTTTGATTTTCATGTTTCATTGTTGTAGATTAGATGCGACTCCACTGAAATAAATCATTGCTGTAAAATGTTGAAGGGAAATGGGTACTGTGTTTCTCATTTAAAAAAATAAATAAATCCCTCTAAATTAGCCACTTTAATTCATATGTTTTTTTGTTCAGCTGTTAGATGTAAAATGAATAGATTTCTATTTTCCTTCAGGTAGCAAAACCATTTTAAAGATAATTGAAACAAACGTATATTAGCTCATGAGCTTTTAGGTGATTTTAATCAGTTGAATCTTGGTCCTTTATTGGAACCTATAAGGAACATGTTGTTTAAAGATGTAAATAACATGTTCTTATATGTTCCAATAAGAACATGTTGTTTAAAGATATAAAAACAATGTTTTAAAAAAATCTTTAAATACTGCTACCTACTTGAAGCAAACTTGGGGATGAGGGGAATTACTTTAGATTGTAAGCCCTTGGGCAGGGACCGTGTCTATCTTCTTTGTAAAGCACCAGGTACATTGCTGGTGCTATATAAATTCTTACAATAATAATAATAAGTGTTTTAATCACTGTTACTTTTGGCTCGAACAGTTTATAATCCAGCCAACCTTCATTCCAGCCTCCTCTGGTGACCTCCTCTCTGTCGCCCTCTACCCAGTCCCTATGTCATTCGAGCTGCTCACAGTGGCCTCTTAGCTGTTATTCCTTCTCCACTGTTCCATCTCCTCCCCTGGGTTTCCTCACTGTTTTCCAATCCTGGCCTTTTTTAGACTCGCATCCCTAACCTCCCTCCCTTTCTTTTGGGTTTGAGGTCCTCCACCCACTCTTTGTTTAAGTGAGCAGTTCCCATTTTATTTCTTTACTGCCCACTAAGGGCTTATCAGTGTTCACTAATCACCATTACTTCCATTTGACATTCATGTTGTGTCTTGTTTTCAGTCAACATTTTTTGGGTATGTCAGCAATAGTGAGAGCAAGCCAGGAGAAGCTACTTCGCTTATGCTTATTTTGCACAGGGGTACTTTTCCCACATCCAAACTTCAAAATTACAACTCCAATTTATTTCATTTTTTTAAAAACAACTATTCTCAGGAAACCAGAATAGGCTCAATTTGATCTCCAAAACACACACAACTTCCTTGATAATGCTCCTTGCATTAGCTACGCATTTACAAGCAAGTAGCAAGGTCCTAGATTTCTGCTTTTGCCCATAAAATTCAAAGCAGTATTCCTTAACTGCTATAACATAGTCATTTAAAAAAAATTCTTGGAAGTTTTGACCCATTCCACACCTCACCCATACACCCCTTCCTGACCAGTTTCGCACCATTCGGACATATTTTTCCGATTTTCATAATGATTAGGATGTTCATGATTTTGACAGTGTGTTGCAGACACCTTAATTTACAGAGCCACTCCTATGGCTCTCTAATTCCAGAGGCAAGATCTGGGAGACCGGAAACTTTTTTCAAATTTTATTTTTTATTTTATTTTATTTATTTAAAATTTGTGAGCAGCCCTTAGCCTTTTGGGAAGGGCAGCATATAAACAGTAAAAGTATTCAAAGTCAGATAACAATACCCCTAAACTCTCAACTTCCCACCAAAGCTACCTCCTAATTCCCCACACCCAACCCCTTCTCATAATCCTACCCCAGAACCACCCAATAAAGCCCCCCATCTCCACCTGCCAAATGCTTTTTCAAACAAAAATGAACCTCCAGGGGAAGAGAGTTCCATAACATTGGGGCAGTGACTGAGAACACGCCCCCCCCCCCCGCAAGCCCCTATTGTACGAACAAGGCTAACAGATGGTACCCACAGAAGGGCACTCCTGACCGATTGAAGGGGACACAATGGGTCATGGAAGGATGGTTGGTCTTCCAGATATCTGGGTCCCAGACAGTTTAGGGCCTTAAAGGTCGAGACCAGCACCTTGAATTGTGCCCGGAAAGCTATAGGTAGCCAGTGCAGACATTAGAGTACTGGTGTAATGTGCTCCCAGTGCCTCGTCCCATGAAAGGAGCTGAGCCACCAAGTTCTGCAGCTTCTGAACAGTCATCAAGGTAACCCCACGTGGAACGCATGGCAGTAAACCAGCCTTGAGGACATGGAAGCATGGATGATGGTGGCCAGATTTGGATTGGAAAGAAAAGGCTGCAGCATTGGTGCCATTTTGGAAAATAGCAGCTGGTCTGTGCATGCTCAGCTGGATGGTAACTCAGTTCTTCGAGATGGCTCCACTTACTCTCACTCTTGGGGATCCCCTTCCTGCTCCACAGGCTACTGGAAACTCCTTTGCATCAGCAGTTTCCAAGCAGATTGCCTGGAATCTTCAAGAATACTGCACAGGGCTCTTCCTGGTCTTCCCCCTCCAGTCCTTTGTGTGGGCTTTTAGTTTTGCGAGATATGGGAGAGGACAAGTGGAGCCCAATCCACCTCGGTTCCTTGCATCCATCTCTGGCAATCGGTAACACTCCTTGCTTGGCTTCAGGTGATTGTGTCAGCAAATGTCTTTGATTCTACCTATCTTTGACTCTTTTTTACCACGAAGTGCGAGTACATCCAATAGCTTGTACCCTTCCTGTTCTCCACCTCCCCTTGCAGGGTGGGCTGACAATTCAACCCGCTTGGCCCAGGTCCTAAACCAGACAACATGTCCAAAAAGTCGGGCTTTAAAAGGTGTCTGTCCTGCCCAGCTGCACTCTCGATCTCTCACCAGCACGAGAAGTGTGTTGGATGTTATGGCGAAACTCATGACACCTGAGCCTGCAGCTGCTTTATCCACAAGGGCTAAAAAGGATAGGATGCTAAGGCTGAAAGACATCCTTACCAGGCAGGCACTACAAGGGGGTAAAGCAGGCCCTATTAAGTTCCAGAAACAACGTAATATGGGTGCCCCCAAATCACTGACTACCCCATCCTGCACTGAGGAATCTTCTGGCACCTGGTGCACTGACAGAAACACCAAGCTCGGCGCCACCACCCCTGAATCTCCTGAGACTGCACTTTCCTCAGTGCAGGACATTTTCCAAGGTCCTGAATTGCTGGCCAGCAACCGCACCATTGCAGCACCTGTGAGAGAAAAGGAACAATCAATCCCTTCCCAGAGATCGTGGAAGAAGAAGAAATAGAAGAGGGCTTGATCACCAGTTGCATCAACTGACTGGTTCTAAACAACCTCCCTCCAGTAGGACCCTAATGGTGGAGATGGTATATTTGGACAATGAGCCCACATGCTCTGCCCCCCCTTGATCCTGTGCCTCCACTTCAGCCCCCCAAAAGCCCATCATGGCACCATAATTCCCCAAGCCTGAGGCACTGCTCACATTGTAGGGGACAATGCCCATGATATGAACCTTACCATCAAAACAGAGACATGCTTCCATGCTCCTTCTGTTACCTCGGAGCCTGGAGGGAACCCTCTACTATAGGGAACGAGGATATAGGCATCATAGCAGGTTGTTAGATGGGGTATTATTGCTGGTTTTATGTATTACTGTTTTAAATTGGTTTTAGCTGTTTTATGTGTTGTACGCCGCCCCGAGCTGCCTGTGGCAGGCGGGGGTGGCATAAAAGCGGAATTAATTTATTATTAAAATTAATAAATAGGGAGCCATTCCATATACTTTATCATTTTTGTTGCCCGTCTCTGTACCTTTTCTAGTTTTACCTTATCTTTTTTGACATGGGATGACCAGAACAGCCCACAATACTCAAGGTGTGATTGCACTGTGGATTTATATAGTAGCATTATGATATTTTCAGTTTTATTCTCTATCCCTTTACAAATAATTCCTAACATTGTTTGCTTTTTTGACTGCCGCAGTTGCTGCACACTGAGCTGAGGATTTCAATGTATCGTCCACAGTGACTTCAAGGTCCTTTTTCTGAGTGGTAGCTCCTAATTTTGAACCCAGCATTGTGTACGTATAGTCTGGATTGTTTTCACTTGTCCACATTAAATTTCATCTGCCATTTATATGCCCAGCCACCCAGTCTCAGAAGAGCCTTTGCAAGATCCTCCTGCAATTCTTCGCAGTCCACTTGTGTTTTAACTACCTTGAATAACCTTTTGTCATCTGCAAATCTGATCACTTCACTCTTTTCTCCCCTTTCTAACGTAAGAACTAGTGCTGAAACTCTGTCCTTGGTTTTCCCTTGAAAACCTGGAGTTTCATGGTACTCTACTTGGTTTTCCAAGTTTCGAGGAATGACCTCCAAAACTTTGGAACTCAGAAAATTCTTGGCTGAGTACAGGGGAGGGACCAGAGGCTGGTGCTATGCCCCTGCTCCCACTTCCCTGGCCTTAGAACTGCATTTTCATGTTTGACTTCCTTCAGAACTCTGCGGTGAATGCCATCTATTCCTGGTGATTTGTTACTATTTAGTTTGTCAGTTTACTCTAGAAACCCATCCAAAGTCATGTTGATTTGTGATAGCCCTTCAGATTCATCACCTGCAAAGAACTGTTCTGACGTGGGTATCCTCAACATCCTCTGCAGTGAAGACAGAAGCAAGAATTCATTCTGCTTCTCTGCAATGGCCTTATGCTCCCTGACCGCCCCTTTTGCCTCTAGTCATCATCGTCTAATGGCCCAACTGATTCTCTGGCTTTGTGCTTCTGATATACTTTAAAAAGTTTTTTATTATTAGTTTTTGCCTCTGTAGCAAGTCTCTCTTCAAATTCTCTCTTGCCTGCCGCCTTAATATTTTATATCTAATTTCCCAGTGCTTATGCTTTTTCTTGTTTTCCTTGGTAGGACTAGCTTTCCATTTCTTTTAAAGGATGCCTTTTTGGCTCTAACGGCCTCTTTCACCTCACCATTTAGCCACACTGACAGACGTTTTGGTCCTCTTGCTACCTTTTAAAATCTGGTTACTGGTAAGTAACCCTCATTTCCTCCTCCTTGTAGAGGGGTATGCATGTTTGTGAGAGAACACACATAACGTTTACCAGATAGAAATATGTAACTACTCTTTCTTCATTTACTTTAAGTGGATAAGATGCACATACACAGTTGCTAATCTGTGACTGTAATAACCCTCAAATAATTAATATGGCTTTGCCAACATAAGGGACATGACGTTATACAGCGTTTGGCTGCTTTTGCTAGTAGAGCTTTTATTAGAAGAAATATGTATCCTATAGTGTCTTCAAGCTCTTGTTTTGTAATGTTTTAAATCTGTTTTTATTATATTATTTGGTTATTATATTCTATCATGTATAATGTGTGGCTCTGGCGGAAGTTAATGCTAATAAATAAATTGATTGATTGATTGAATAACCCTCAAGTGAGCCATACAAATTGGTCACAATGACTGGATATATTTTATTAGGCTGTACTGAGGCCCACAAATTTTTGGAACTGTGTTATCAACACAAGTATAATTGAATAAACACATGCCTGTAATGCACAAAAGATTGAATTTTCCTGTCACAATTAAGTCCAGTTATAGTCATCCAATATCTAAAGTAATGTAGCTAAATCCTGCTCCAGGGCCATGCAAAAGCAATTGCAATACAACATTATTTTTCACATGGCTTTGGTTTTTAGAAAAAGAAAATGGCTTGGAAAGATTTTGAGTTGCTGTTTCAAGCATAGAGAGGATTGAGACGTTTCACTAGAATTAGTTTTGTGTCTTAAGTATATATCAAGATCAAAATCTTGATTCCACTGAAACCAAAAAGAGTTTTGTAATGGACTTTGGTAATACCAGGATTTGCCTTCTGTTATGCCCATTCAAACAACTTAGTTTTGCATGTAGCTTGGTTTATTATAGGGAGGGTGACCTTGCTCATGCTATAGTGAAGGTGAATAGTAGCTGCCTTTTAACGCTGCCCCAAAACCTGTAAACACAGAGGAGTGCCTCCACATGTCCCGTGGAGGTCTTGATCACCATACACCCCATGGCGGACAATCGCTGCCACCACATTTCGGGGCTAGTGCAGGGAGTAGGGCAGACAGTTGCCCCCCCTGCCCTGCAGGCAGGCTGCTGTCTGCTGTTCTGCCATGCCCCGCACACAAATGGATACTTGGCCCTGCCTTACCCTCTCCCTTTGCCCACCCACTTTCCTGCCTCTGACATGGCCACATAGGGCTGGAGCTAGTGTCTGCCATTGTAAATTGTAAGCCGCCCCGAGCTGCCTGTGGCAGGAGAGACAGGGTATTAAAATTTTAAAATAAATTAATAAATAATAAAAGTCCTATAGCGGACCTCACCATGTGGTGGGGCAGATGGGGATTGGGCGCACGGGTGGCGGTGTGCTACCACATGTTGGACAGCCTTACCTCCACTTTTGGTAAGGCTGCTATGCCCTGCATCCTTTGTCTTTTTCCAAGGATTCAATGTGTAGCAGACAGCTTCCTTCCATGTGGTGATAGTGGTTAAGGTGGTGGGTGTGACGTCCCCTGTCATTGATGGGGTCTGTCCCCCACTGGCTTCTCAGGTTCGTTGTCTGGGAGTGTTCCTCGATTCCTGGCTCTACCTGGATGTTCAGGTGGAGACTGTGGCGAGGAGCAGTTTCTCCAGTTACATCTGGTGCAGCAGCTTCGGTCATATATCTCAGACTCCGACCTGGCCACTGTCATCCGTGCTTTCATTACCTCAAGACTAGACTATTGTAATATGCTGTACGTGGGGCTACCCATGGTGATGGTTCAGAGACTGCAGCTGGTGCAGAATGCGGCAGCCCATCTCCTTAGGGGAGTGGGCTTCCGTGAGCACGTTACACTGGTGCTCCGCTCCCTGCACTGGCTGCCTATAGTCTTCCAGGCCCGATTCAAGGTGTTGGTTTTAACCTATAAAGCCCTAAACGGTCTTGGCCCCACCTACCTGCAGGACCGCCTCACTCCCTAGAGCTTCCCTTGCGGTCGGGGGTGCATTCCTGGAGGTCCTTCTGGTATCCCAGGAGGTGACTCTGGAGAGGGCGTTCTCGGTGGCTGCACCTAGGCTGTAGAACTCCCTTCCAGCGCAGGCCCAATTGGCAGACCTTCCCTCCTTTCAACAAAAATGCATAGACCTGGCTGTTCCGCCAGGCATTTGGTAAGGGAGATGGGTGTGTGTGTGGATTAGGGTGGTAGGATGATTTATTTTTTTATCCCTAGTTTAGTTTAATTGTTCAGTTTCTTAATGTTTTAATACATGTATTATTGTATTTGTTTTATTTTGCTGCTGTTAGCCGCCTCTAGCCGCTGTTAGCCAAAAAGGCGGGATAAAGATATTTTAATAAATAAATAAGATCTGGTTGCCATCAGGCACACAAGGCACTACATCGCATGGTAAAGCTGCCCGGAGTTGGGTAAGGCTGCCCAAGGTGTGTATGGGTATCGTGTGACTGTACCCAGATATTGACTCTAAAAATGTATTCCTTGTTAGGGGGAAGAGCTAAGAATACTGCTTAAAATTTGGGCTGCTTTGATGAAGAAATCCTTGATGTCTTCTCCTCCCCTCCCCTTGAAAAATAATGCTGTTTTTCTATTCCCCTGCTGGAGCAGAAAGTTCTTTCTGTTCCAGAATGGTGATCTGGGCCCCAGTTACTCTGCAACCACTAGATTGGGTCATGGAGGTTTTAATAAATTATTAAAACTTCCTATAATAATCTTAAGTTCGAAGTACCCTTCTTGAAGCAAGCTTTAATAAAAGCTTGAGGGGGCTCATGTGGGTTTCGGGTGATATGACTTGGGGTGTTAGCAGACATAAAAATCACATGCTTATCCATTGTGTATTTAGAACAATGACATTATATTGTAGTTGGTGGTACAGACGTTTGTGTGTGCTGAAGTAGCTACTTGATAGCTTCCTCCCACCTGCTGTTTCCTTGAATGTGACTGGTTGGCGCACACTACATTAGGGATCGTTTGCTTGGCACAGAATACATCCTGGACATCTGTGTGTGTTGGTTTTGGGGACAGGAATTTGGTGAAGTGCTAGCTGCTTTCACATTTGTCTGGTGCTGTCATGGCCATTTACAGTCCCATGATTTGCACCTTACGTTCTGCATGTCTTGCACAAACCGTACGTGTACCTGTTTGCCACCTTCCTCCTCCCCAAATGCTATGAGCATGTATTACTTTTTTTTTATTCATAGTCGTATTAGTGGTAAACTTGTTAGTAGAGGAACAGTAGGAAAGTAGACAAATAATGCTTGTGTATTTCTGCTTTTAGTTATTTATTAATTTTTTTATCCCATCCTTTCCCTCAGGCTGAGGGCAGCTTACAATGTATAGCAATATATATAAAATCCCCCTTAAAAGCTCTATCCCTGTCTGTCAAATGCCTGGCCAAACAAAACTTGCATCGCTTCCAGAAGATGAGCAGGCTCGGCCTTCGGCAAATCTCCAAGGGAAGCAAGTGCCATAATTTTTGGGGAGCCATCAAGAGTACCTCTCTGTGTGCATTTGTGGAAAATTGGTGGACGGATGATACCTGCAAGAGGACACTCAATACAAATTAATACAACAAAACACTCCCCTTCCTCTCCCTCCCCCCAACATTACCACCCTCCCCAGAAGCTTACTCAATAACCCAACCAACCACCATCCCTGCCTGCCAAATGCTGTTCCAAATAAAAGAGTTTTACACTGCCTCCAGAAGATGCTTGGGCTCAAGCAAACCTCCCAGGGAAGGGAGTTCCATAAAGCTGGGGCAGCAACCAAGAACACCCTCCTGTGCATCCCTGTCCTATGGACAAAGGGTAACAGATAGAACCTGCAAGAGGGTGCCCCCAGCCGATGGTAGGGGCTGCAATGGAACATGGTAGGACAGGCAGTCTCTTAGATATATGGGACCCAGACTGTTTTAGTTTGTTTGTTTTTGTAATTTCATATCCTGCTCCCTCCTGCTATCAGCAGCTGGGGGTGATTTTAAAATCATAAAATACAATATAAATATAGTATAAAATCAAAACCGTATAAAACAATCACAGTTGATGGAGCTATAATCCCCCTTCTACACCTCACCCATCTCCCCCACCGAACGTCTGACAGAACAGCGAGATCTTACACCATTGTCAAAAGGAGGAAAGTCTGGGGCCAGACAGACCTGCACCAGGAGGGAGTTCCACAGCTTTGGTACAGCCACCGAGAACGCCCTCTCCATAGTTGCCGCCCGAGAAACTCGGTGGACTTTGAGAAGGGCGCTTCCAGTTGACCGCAGGGGTTGATCCAGAATCCGGGGGGCAAGGCTGTCCCGCATTTATGTAGGGCCCAGGCCGTATATAGCTTTAGGTAAGAACCAACACCTTGAATCGGGCCCGGAAGACTATAGGTAGCCATTGCAATGAAGGGAGTACTGGTGTAATGTTTTCACTGCGACCCATCCCCATAAGTTTAGAGCTTTAAAGGTCAAAACCAGCACCTTGAGTTGTGCCCAGAATGCTATAGGCAGCTAGTACAGACTTCGGAGTAGAGGTGTAATGTGCTACCAGTGTCTCATCCCCAAAAGTAACCAAGCCACCGCATTTTGTACCAGCTGAGCAGGGCACCCCCACTTAGAGTGTGTTGCAGTAATCTAGCCTCTAGGTAATGAAATGGGTTACAGTGGCCTGATCAGAGTCTGAAACGCAGCCTTCTCACCAGATGGAGTTGGTGAAAAACGTTTCTGGCCACTTTATTAAACCTTATAATAAAATTTCTCCATCTCCTATTACGCGGCAGATCTTCTTGGGATGATCAATATAAATTATTGTACCTATCAGCTAACCCAAATGATTGTATTATAAGAAAAGCGGCAAATCTTGCCCATACGTTAATGGTCCAACGACGCAGGAATTATGATAAACCTTTATAGGATTAAAATGTAGATGTATTACTATGGATGGTTTTAGTTTACTGTTTTAGTTTATGTATATAAATGTCCAGAATTAAAACGCTGGCTATGTTTATAAATAGGTTACCAATCTGTAGATCACATTGGTAATTTAAATTTTAAATGGATCTCCCATGGAAATCAGGAAATATATGTGGTGGTGGTCATATTGCAAAGACCAAATGGTCAAGTCAATAAAGTAATTGATTTGATTTTGCTTCTGGCCACCGCTGCAACCTGACAATCCAGGCTCAGTGAGAGATCCAGAAGCACACCAAGCCTGCGAACCAGATTGACCAGAAGGGACCAACCCCCATCAATGACCAACCCCCTCCAGTGGTGAAAACAGACATGATGCTAACTCCACTTTAATACTGTTTTAACATTTCTTATGTATGTTGCAGGGCTGTATTTGTGCCCTATGCAACCCTGCAACATGCATAAGAAATGTTAAAATGGTGTTAAAGTGGCATTAGCGTCATGTCTGTTTTCACCCCAAGTCACAGGACTGGTCAACCATCATCACCTCAGTCTTTTTAAGATTCAGTTTAAATTAGCTCACCATCATCCAGTCCCTGAAAGCAGCCAGGCACTGGGTAAGCACTGAGGCTATGGGACCTGGGTCTGATGAAAAGGAGAGGTTGAGCAGAATATTATCAATATATTGATGACACCTCACCCTAGACCTCTGAATTACCTTGCCCAGTGGCCTCAGATACACATTGAACAAGAGGAGACATGGAATAGGGCACCATGAGAAGGTCCTGAGGGGATGATGACCAATTGCCCATCACCACCCACTGGGACCTCGCTGACAGGAAAGAACAGAACCACTTGAGTAGTCCCACACACCCCTGCCAGGTTTTGCAGTCGTGTAAACTCCACCTCATGATCAACTGTATCAAATGCCACTGAAAGATCCAACCAAATCAATAAAGTAGAATTCCCCTTGTTCATTTCAAGTCCCAGATCATCGACCAAAGCCACAAACGCAGTCTCCATGTCATACCAAGGATGAAATTCTGACTGAAACAGGCCCAGGAATCAATAATATTGAGATGAACCAGGAGCTGACGGGCAACCACCCATTTAATAACCTTCTTTAAAAGGGGAAGTTTAGAGACAGACTGATAGCTAGCCAGGGAGTTGGCATCCAAAGATGGCTTCTTAAGCAGAGGCTGGGCCACCACTATTTTAAGGGGGCCCAACACCCTGCCTTCCTGTAGGGAGGTTTTGACCACTACAGCCAGGTAGGTAAACTCTTATTGTTTGGCCACAGGCCATAACAAGATTCAGTAATACAGACAAACAACCAGAACACAAACATTATAATGCACAAATGAGGACAGCAATAGCATATACAGAAATTAAAAAATTGGCTGACCCTACACAGGGAATATAAGCCCAACATTTGCCCTTGCCCAAATAAAGCATATGTGACAACATCAGTAGGTCGTAAGCAGCATATAAAACAAAAACATCAGAAGAGAACATTAGTCGGCGCCATAAAAAAACCAGACAACCAAATAACTAAATAGAATAATTTTTGGATTGTAACACCATAATACAGAATTTGGCCACTGACTTGGAGTCCTCAAGATTCCGACAGCTCAGTAATCTGAAGAGCATTGCTTCTGTGGAAAGGCCAGCGTATCTTTCCAAAAGAGCACCCAGGAAACGTCTTCTAGCCTTGGTATGCTGGGAGCAGGAGAAAAAAATATGGGATCTATCTTCAATTTCCCTGTTGTTACAGGTCAAGCAATACTGATGCTCCCTAGGGATACCGTTGTACTTTCCCTCAGACATGGCCGAAGGGAAGACATTAAGTCGAAATAGAATCAAGGCCTTCCCAAGTCGCCAATCCTCCCAATTAAGAAGGAAGTTTGTTTGGCCTGTGGTTATCTTAATTTGAATATAATCTAAGGAGATCTTTTGCATACGTATAGCAGCCTCTTCACGCTGCATTTCCTGATCCTTAAGCCTCCTCATGACTAAGGAAAAAGCCAACTTAGGACCCAAGGGGAGAAGAAATTCCCTAGAGAAGCCCAGCTTGTTAACTTCGAGCTCCACCATCTGGGCCCAAGGCTTGAATAATTCAGACCCCCCAGGCAAGCCCAAGCAGGGAATTCACCATTGGCTGAAATAGTACGGTTTTAATCCAAAATTTAAATATACTCACCAAGGCCTGTGACCTCAGAGTGGAAGAAAGAGTGTCTGCCCAGAGCAGAACCTGCAGGGTCCCCGGAGGGGCACCCAAAATTGTCCTAAGAAAACTGTTCTGTGCCACCTCCAGCTGGCACAGAAACTGTAGGGCCCAGACTGGAGAAGCATACAGCAGCTGGGGGATGGCCTTAGCACGGAAAAGAGACAAAGCTCGGCCCATCAGCCACCCCACCCCCCGGGAGAAAAAATGCCCCTGAATCATAGTAGAAGACTTCTGCAGGAGGCCCATAGCAGCTTCAAAATGGGGTTTCCAGCTTGCCGAGGCAGCAAATATCACCCCCAAATATTTATACGCCTGGACCTGTTCCACCTCCTGCTGTCCCATCAGCCAACAATAGACCTTCCTGGTTTTGGAAACTACCATAACCTTGGTCTTTGAATAATTAATACGGAGCTTCTCTTCTGAACAATAAAGGTTGAATCTGCCCATAGCCCTTCGTAAACTGACCTGGGAGCGTGAAATCAACACAGTATCATCAGCATAAAGTAAGATGTGAATCTGCCGATCTCTCACTAAAGGAGGATGGAGCCCCTCCGTATTCATAAATTTGACCACAGAGTTGACATAAAAATTAAAGAGCGCAGGGACCAGAATACAACCTTGGCACACGCTGCGCAATACCTGGATTGCGCTTGAAAGTTGAAATGCTCTATTAAACCTAACCTGCAACGAGTTGTTAGTATGTAAGCTGATCAGCAGGTAAAGTAACCTAGGGTCTATTGCAGTATTGCTAAGTTTATACCAGAGTCTTTCCCTGTCAAGTAGGTCAAAAGCAGAGGCCAGGTCTATAAAACACAAAAATAAGACTGAATTCCTCTGGGCAAAAACGTACTTAGCTATTAATTGATTCATCAGAAAAGCATGATCTATTGTAGATTGCCCCTCTTGGAACCCAGCTTGTTCGGGTTCCATAATATTATAGTCTTCTAGCCAGAGCTGAACTTTTAAAAGAAGAAATTTGGCGTAGAGTTTCCCAACTACCGACAAAAGACTTAGGGGCCAAAAGTTCCCGGGAAGTTTAGGATCTCTTTTTTTGAAAATGGGGATGATTATGCTTTTAAGCCGTGAAGGTGGGATGGTTCCAGAATGACTAACGCAAGTAAATAATGGAGCCAGGATTCCAGCCCACCAATCCGGATTAGTTTTAAGCACATCAGCTTAAACCGAGTCACCCCCAGGAGCTTTCCCACGTTTTAAAGAGGAGATTAATTCTATAATTTCAGAAGGTAGAACTGGGGCCCAATCTTGAAATTGATCCAGAGGGAGCAAGAAGATCAAGGGAATAGAAGAAGTAGAAAAGAGCGTACTAAAATGCTGTTCCCTGAATGTGTAGAGGTGTTTCTGCCTACATACACCTTCTTAATTAGCCGCCAAAAAGACCTAGAATCTTTGAGCCTGACAGACTAAAGGAGTTGGGACCATATTTGCCTTTGCTGGGCAAGTTTTTTGGCCTTTAGTAATGTTCTATAATTCCCTCTATTGTATATCAGGGCCTCTTTATTTTCTCCAGAGGGGTTGAATTTACACATCCTAGCCAACCTTCTGTACTTTGCCCTTGAACAGCGACATTCATTATCAAACCAGTTGGGAAAACCGGAAGGCCTACTTCCGGGGAAAACTGGAAGGCCTACTAGCGTCTGAAGCCGGCAGCCACAGTCGGCGCTGAAGCCACCGGGCCGCCGGAGCTCCATGAAGGTAGGATCCCTGGGTGGGAACTTGGAAGTAGGGTGATCCCTGGGGTGGGGTAGGGTGATCCCTGGGGTGGGGTGGGGTGTTAACCCCCACCCCAGGGATCATACAGTACACTACTTAATACTTACCGGCTGCTTCTGGGACGGCTGCTGGTGCTGGTGGGCTTGCTCTGGGTTGCCTGTTGCGGCCCGGAGTCGCAGTAGGGACACTCAGGGGAATTTTTTTGTTTAAATCCAGGCTGGGCAGGGTGGGTGGGGGGTGTCCCCCCTTCCAGCCGCACAGCCTGGGAGGTGGAGGGGGGAGGAATTTTTTTATTCCATTGATTTCAATGGGGACAGTGCCCCATTGAAATCAATGGAATAAATCCGGTACCAGTATACCGGATTTAATCTGGGAATCCGTTTTTTTGGAAACCGGAATCCGGTAGCCGGTAATTGCCCTGGGGTCCCACCTCTAGAATCTACCCTTCTTAGATGGTAACAAACAATTTTGAAAGCTGGGTTGGTGGTGAGTATAGCAGGCTTGGGTATACAAATCCACCAGGTGTTTGGACTCTCCACATTGTTGTGGCTTGCACCTCCTGTTTTGAGTTGTACTGTGGCTGTCCTGTGGATCATCACCATCCGAAATGGGTAATGGGTTCTTCCTTATGAGCCTCTGGGTTTCAGTGGAAGAACTTGGGTGTGAAGTGTGCATTCCATGAAATCACATTGTGAATGAGCCCCTGGCAACTGAATGGAGAGAAACATTGGTGGGAATCTTGTGGAGTCCCTTTGTGCATTGGCTCATTTTCAAATGTCCAAAATTTTGAATATTTGCCTGGCATTTATAGCTATTTGAAATAGTCATTGTCCATTTGTGCCATTCATGCTGTGTGCGTTGAGGGAGGAGGGTGCATGTTTTTTGTGCATCTCCTGCCCTGGTGAACTTTGTCCTCTGTTCTTGGTGAAGTTCTGGGTCAGTGATACAGAACACTCCTTCACTTAAACAGCCACCACTCATTCTTCACTCAGCTCTTTCCTTGGAGACTGGGGCATTGCTTGTGACATGTACATCTAGCCACACATAAGGACGTGCTGCTTATATGCTGTGTGGGTTGTTGTGTAAATGAATGTGCTGCTTGTATGATGAGCAGCTTGCTGCACCAATTCAACATGAAGTACATTCCTATACTGCATCATTGACTTAACCTGCATTGCAGAACTCTTGCCCTTGCTCCCCCTCCTCCTATACCCCCGTCTCAATGGAAATAATTTTATGAATAGTAAGGGTTTTGTCTCCTGGGTACTGCAGGCTGTCATGGACCACAACACAAGGTTCCTTAACATTTGGGTGGATTTGTCTGGAAGGAACCACAATGCAAGTCTCATGGAGAGATTGTCCTTCCTGAGTCATATAGCTCTTGGCAAGTTTGGGCCTCGGACCACCAGTGTGATTGAGGGTGTCACCGTGAAACTCATTGTGACGGCTGGACTTGCCTGCTTCTTGAAAATATGACTTAAGGAGGCTTAGCCAGGCACGATGACTGGGCCACAGGAACAGCTCAGTTACAAGCTGAACAGCATTTGCAGTGTGGTGGAATGTACCTTTGACTTCATGAAGCAGCATTGGCTGGGTGGAGCAAAGCAGGCTGGATGTGGAAGTGGAGTGTGTCCTTGCCAACATGGTTGCTACATTCCCAGAAGCAAGGAATGCTGCCAAAATGTTTGGCCAACCATATCTGAGATGCTGTTTTGTGAGGACCAGGTGAGCACAGCCAGTGATACAGCGATGTTTGTGTAAATACTTACCCGTTACATCTTCACTCCCGTTTCCATAGTTAGGAGTAGTGCTTTTTCTCCATGTGAAGTGGGTATGCTTCCTGACCCATTCTCAATCCCATCACAACGTTGTGAAAACTTTAGAGATTTGGTTGAAATAAAAGATCTTTATTGAAAACGGTCCCCAGACTTCCATCATAGTCTGTTTCTTGTTGGATGATTTTTTCTGTACAGATGAGCTAGAATATGGTGAGTCCCGCAGAGTTGCAGGGGGCTAGACTGAATGACCCTTGAGGTCCCTCCCAGCTCTGGGACTGTATGATCCTTTATGGTCTGCAGCCTCTGAGGTTGGCCAAGGGTGCTCTCTTGTGAGTACTAACTGCTTGTGAGGTTCATACAATGATGGCATGCAGAGAGGGGTTCTCAGTGGCTGCTCCATACTTTTGGAACTCGCTCCCCTTTAGAGATCCTCCTAAACCCGAGCCTGATTGCCTTTTGGAAGGGATGTAAGACCTTTTTGTCTGGCCAGGCAATTAGGGGGCTGGGATAGAGTGAAGGGGTTAGGGAGAGCGTTGGAGGGTGGGGTTCAGGGTTTCTTTTAAATTGTTCTTATATGTTGTTATGTCTGTCTGTCCATCCATCCAATCACATTGCTCTGAGGGAATGGTGGAATAAAATTTGATTAAATAAATAAAAAAAAGTTATCAATAAAATAATGAAGTGAACAAAAGTGCACTGTGCCCTTAGTTATTAAAGTCCTGTGGGAGAGGAGGAAATTACCACCAGGGCTTCCTTCCTGTCTTTGCTGGCCTGCTGCAGGGAGCAGAACGTTACTTGGGTTTGGCTGGGAGTGTGTGGTTCTCCTTCAATATCCCACTCATGTAGGGTCTTGCCTGAGTTAGGATTCTCTTGTGAGTAGACATGGGAGACTCGATAGCTGCCTCGAACGTATCTTTTTCGTAAGGAAAATCTTTTTGTCATTCCTTTCCCATGTTGTCCTCAGCTTCTTACCTCTTTCTCAGCCTTTCATGATGCACCACATCACACTCAGTCAAAGCCTTTTCTTCTCCTTGTAGCAGTTTCATGTTGCCCACTGCATCCTCTCCCTGACCTGCTGTGTCAGGTCCTCGCGGTATCCGATACCACATACTTAACCCCTTCTGCTTTTGGGATATGGACTTTGGCCCACTTTGACTTGGTGTTGCATTAACTATGAGAGAAATAACACTCATGGTGGTGTTGAACTAGAAATGGTCCAAATAGCAGCCCTTCCCATTGGAAGTGATTTTTGCCCTGTTCAAAACCCCCCCAACAAACTACTATTCCCTTGAAGTACCTAGCCCTAATTTAAAAGCCTCCACCCCTTCACAGCACGACACTTGCCCCCTCTTACTCTCCCTCCCTCCCCGCTCCAATAACCCGTGGCAAATGTTTAGGTCTTAACAGGACATTGTTCCCACAAAGATTTTAAAGTGGTTCTTATTTGCAAGTATGTTGCTGGCTCTGTTCCAGAACCAGTTGCTTCTTCCTCCATCCTAGTCTTGGTCTCCGTACAAAGATGCTTTGATGCCTTGGATGTCTGGGAGTCAGAACTGTGACAAATGGAAGAGGGGCTGGCTGGCGCAGTTGATGGGAACCAAATTGAGGGTTACAACCTTAACCGGTTCTAAGGAGCTTGTAGATGAGGATGTTTCCCTTTGCCATTGCAGGGCCTGTTTCACCAGCTCTTCCAGCTGTACCTGTGCCTTTTAATGACCCTTGAAACATGATTCCTTGTAAAGTTAGATAGCTCTGTCATAAGTTCAAAAGTTGTCCAGGACTTGAAGTATGGCAGTATCTGTAGCTAAGGTTATCGTTATTGATTAATTGTACCCTCAATGCAGGTTTTCTTGCTTGCTGGCGGCTCTCCTCCATGCCCCTGTAGAACCCTCTTTCTCAGCCTTTGGGAAAATGTCCTCTTTCGCAGCCATCTCTGAAATGTTGGGGAAATGATGTCATTCCAGTAGCTGTTCCTCAAAGCCTCTTCGACTTTCTCACCTTACCCACAACACCCTCTGACAGATCAATAAATACCCTTGTTTTCCCTAGGGGCAGTACCTTGGTATGTTAGCTCCTGGCAGACTGGATCCATGGCTTTCAGTGAAGAGATGCTTGGGAAAGAATTTTCCAAACAGCTGGTATGGCGAGCAAATGTTGGTGACTGGTTACCTTGAACCACATGGGACAAGGAATTTATTTATTTATTAATTTTTTTAAACAGTGCATCCACCTTTAAAGCTAGGTGGTGTTTTCAGGAATGTTCCACAGCCACCATGATGACATGCAGAAATTAGAGTGGCTCAGCAACGTTCCTTCACAAAAGGGTGGTGGAACCCAATCTCTCTGGTCCCTGGGATGACCACGGACCAAATGTAAGGCGCTGAGCTTATTTACACGTAACAATTGCCTAGGGAGGTCATGGGCTCTCCAGTGCTGGAAGGTTTCAGCTGGTATGGCGAGCAGCCATACCAAAAAGGTTAAACAGCCTTCTGTTGAGGATGTTGTAGCTGTAACATCCAAGCAGAGAGTTGGACTAGATGACCCTCGAGATCCTTCTGATTCTATGATACCATTGCTAGCTTCAGAAGAGATGACTTAAGGTGTGATTCCCGGAGGGTGCTTGACTCTGATTTGCATGACTATAAAAGTTTTGCTGTGCTTTATGTTTTAGAAGAGTATGAATGCATTGTGAGCATCCTTAACTCTTAACAGAAGCTTTGAGTTTCTTTGGTTTTCTGGTAATGAAAGAGTGGTAATTCTTCATGAGTGTGTGTGTTTTTATTAGGTGATAGCACTTCGGTAAGACATTATTGGTATAACAAGCTCTGTAAGTGTTGCCCAACTGTACAAAGAGGCAGATCTTGCAGATGTCTGTCAATGATATTAGCACTTTGCCTATGGGTGTATTGGACAGAGCTTTGCATTGGTGTTGTAATCCATCTTTTCCCTCACTTGGTGTATATTCCTGATCTCAAGGGGTTGAACACCATTTTTTCCTTGCTGCTTTTTGTTGATTAGTATTCAGATTATTTTAAACAAGTTTAAGAAATAAATCTGCATTCCCTAACTTTTTCTACATTGGTATAGAAATTGTTCCATGTCTTTCAGATCACATGATCACACCTGAATTTGGGCTTTGACTGTTGGGTGTAAACAAATAATTGTTACATAAAATAGTGGCTGCTTCAGAATATTTGAGTTGATAGTAGAACCGTTGGACACGTTGTGATGTGAAACCAAAGAATACCACCAGGTTTTGCTTCCAGATAAAATGGAGGGAGGGAAGTACATATGTGCAGAAATGTGACCCTTTGTCTTTTGAAAGAGAGTGATTTTCATCACTATATAGCTCAATATACGTAGGATAAGCGTTCGTTGCCTAAGATGTAGCTAGTCATGAAAATAAGTCAAGTGCCCTAGGCAATCACACCTCAAGTCACCTTTCCTGAATCTGGCAATGGACATAATAGAACTGGAAAGGAACCCCCTGGGGCAGGGACCCTGTTTATTTTCAAACAGTTGTAAAGCGCCAGGTATGTTGCTGGTGCTATATAAATACTTTAATATTAATAATCTTGAGGGTCATAAATAGAGTCAAGAACCCTATTGTTAACAAGCTGTATATGTTTTTGGTACATCTTGGTGTTTAACCACAGAAATTAAGGCTACTTTTTGAATTTTAATTGGACTCTACAGTGGGTCTTTACTGTGACACAGCTTGAAGCAGATTTTAACTGTGTATTGCTAGCCAATAACTTGGTTTAAATTCTCCTAATACTTAAATATAAAAGCAGATCATAGAGTTGGAAGGGACCTCCAGAGTCATGTAGTTTAATCCCTCAGCTTGGGTGTAGGATGACTACAGCTGCAACACCACCAACAGTGGTTGTCCAGTCTCTTTGAAACCTCCAGGGACAGAGAGCTTAGGCAACTTTGCTGCACAGCTCCTACTGTTACGAAGTTTCCCCTGATTTTTAACCAAAATCTACCTTCTTGTAATTTGAGCCCATTATTTTTAGTTCTTCCTTCTGCAGCAATAACGAGCAGTTCTTGCCATCTTTTATGGCAGCTTTTTAGACATTTGAATACAGCTATCATGTCTCCCCTTATTCTTTTTGCCTGACTAAGCATAGCCAGTTCCTTCAACATTATACAACTTGCTTTTTAGACCCTTTGTGATCTTTGCTGTTCTTTGAACCTGCTCCAACTTGTCATTGTCATTCTTTAAAATGAGGTGTCCCAAATTGGTTGTGGTACTCCAGGTGAGGTCTGATCTGTGCTGAATAGAGGAATTATTTCTTCTGCTGACTTGGAAACAATGCATCTGTTAATGCAGTCTACAGCCCCATCACATCTGCTGACTCGTGTTCAGTTTCCTATCAGCCACAATCCCTAGATCTTTTTCACATGTGCTGCTGCCAAGCCAGGTGTCCCCCATCTTATACTTCTGGTTTTTCATCCCCAAATGCAGAACTTTATATTTTTCTTGGTTAAATTTAAATTTGTTAATTTCAGATCAGGTTTCCAACCTATTAAAATTCAGTCTTCGAAGATGTTAACTATTCCTCCCAGTTTTCTGTCATTTGCAACCTTGAAAAATATTCCCTCCACCCCTTTATCTAAGCAGGGGCTGCCATGGCCAGTTGCCATATCTGTCCATCATGGTGGGGGCAGAGTGCTGGGAACAGGCAGGGGCGGGGCTGGCCACCTGCGTGGTTTGTTTAGCTCCCCACCATAGCCCAGCTGTGTGGATGGCGGGTCGGCTCTCTGTCCACGGGTATGTTTGTTTGGTGACCCTTCCCAACCTGGGCCGTGTCAGTTGTGGTTTCCTGTGTTGGGCCAGGGAGCTACTGTGTCACCCGCACGTCTGTTTTTACCCTTTGACTTTATGTTTTGAAACTTATCAGTATGTAAATATAAGCTGGACCCATGCCTTTGTGACTTAAGTAGAAATAATAATAATAATAAATAATAAATTTTATTTTTAAAGCACCCACTGCCAAATGGTACTCAGAGCGCTTTATAAGATAAAAATACTGTATATAAAATCCATCTAAAATATAAATCTATATAAAAACAATTTAAAAGGGGATGAGGAATGTGGAGAGGAAAACACCATTAACAGGAACCACCAGTAATGGATCTTAAAAAGCACCTGGAAAAGCAGTCTTTTGGTGCTTTTTAAAAGTAATGAAGGAGGAACTAAGATGGACATCTGGAGGGAGTAAGTTCTGCACTGAGGAGCCCACCACAATAAATCACTAAAATCAATGGACATGTTGTTGACTTTAATGGGGTACTTCAGTTTTAGTCAATGGGAGAAATGTCACACCCTCTCCCACCAAATCATTGTTTCCATATTCCCTCATCCAGAATCTTTTGACTATTTTTGGTTTCTTTTTGTCACTGGGGGACTGAAATTGACATGTATGTGCATCTTTAGCTTTAGTGTCCAAACTTGGATTTGGTGACTCTGGTTCTGATATACTGCACATTCATCCATGTATCAATTGAAGTGCCATAAAGTTGGGTAAGAATACTTTTGACAGTAATAATAATTGGCAAATGAATTTTTTGTCCTGTTTATGAAAGGCTAGGGTAAACTTAATTACATAAAATTGCTGTTACTGGACTATAAATTTCAAATTATTCATTTGGCTCCTTATAGGGAGGTTGTTCCAAGTTCCTTACATGTTTACAGTTTCATAAAATGTATAAGTAAAAAATTAAGGACTGACAATTTCTTACTGAAGAAATATTGAAGTCCCATACTACTTGACTGTGAAATCCACTTTGAAATGACCCTTTCTTTGCTAATAGTTGAAAATGTTTTCTTGTATTTTACATTTTAACTAGTAGTCATCTTCACAGCTGAATTTTTTTTAGAAGGCAACATCTATTTGTGTTGACACCATTGTTTATGCTAATGTAGAATGCCCCTAGAAAGTCTATAATATAGCACAACTAGAATTACTTTCTAGATATTGAACACTAAAAATGTTCTCTGTGCCCAGCTTGACTATGGGTATAAAGGTTTAAAAACGGGAAGGAGTGTGGGTGAGAGGGTTTAAGTGAAGTGAGTCTATGGGTGAAAACAGACATGACACTGACCACCCTTTAACCACCCTTGGTGGTTATTTATGCATGTTTCAGGGCTGTATTGGAGCCCTATGCAGCCCTGAAACATGCATAAATGACCACCAAGGGTGATTAAAGGGTGGTCAGCGTCATGTCTGTTTTCACCCTATGTTAAATGAAAAATAGCACAAATGTGCATTCAGTGCTATTGTTTGGCAAAATCACATGTACACAATGTGTTCTACTTCATCTCCAGACATGTGCCTGTGTATATTTAGCAAGCAGTTCTTACTTCCACACAACACATCCTAAAAAAAGTTGAGCAAAACCACTTAATTTTCTTTTTAAAAAATAAATTAAAAAAAACTTAGACTTAATATAACTTGAAACTGTGTCTGCATTCCTTGTGGTTGTGCTAATTTTTCTCTCTCCATTCCTCTTACCCCCAGCCCTCAAAAGGCTGCATGTAAATTAATTTTCCTGATTCCTTATCAACAAAGCCTGACTGGTGCTGCCAGCGCGCGCACTGTACCTGAGCGGAGTTGGCGCTGTATTAATCTAAACATTCTTGAGAGTCCCAAGGGTTATGTGGCATCTCTGGCATTTATTTGTTCTCTTGCTTTGGGGGAAGGGTGGAGGCAAAGGACTTGGCTGTGAATCCATTCAGAACACTATCAGGCTTTGCTATAATAGTTCAAAGTAAATATTTTGTTCACAAGATAAGTGACTGAAAACGGATAGAATTTTTTGAACGGTGAAAATACAATGAACCAATTTAATGATTTGAACTCTCATAGCATTGACTGTTAGGAATTCAAGAGTTAAAATGCAATGAGGTAGGCAAGCCACCTAAATTAAGGACTCAGTCCAAGTCCTTACACTTTGGGGAGAGAATGTAGTAGTTAGCATTAAAGGACATCATGAGCTAAAAACTATTTTCAAATAGGACAATGGCTTTGTGCATGTGCTGTTGAATACTGGGAGCTACATACTTACGTATTCAGTTGTTTTGAAACTTCTCAGCTGCTAAATGTAAAATAAAGACAGTCCACATAACGAATGAGTGAGTGGAAAGTAGCCTAGCTATTGGCCATGACAGCAACTGTGCTGCTTGCCACTCTGTAGTGCCAGCCTTGTGCAGAGGAAGGAGATGCAAGGTGAACACTAGGTGAACTCCATGACAGCAGACAGAGGCAGGAGTTGTCCAGCTTTCATCTGTTACTTCTGCAATAAGTGCTACGTAGTCCACACACACTTGTACTATTCGATGGGGAAGAGGGAGGAACAAGTAACACATGCATGGGCATTGGAGGCATGTGACTCACCACCTGCTTTTTGCTGTTGGGGCGCGGCCTTGGTAGTACTGTAATTGTTCTCTGGTCATGGTTAAAACTTTGATATAACTTGCATTTCACTGTGCTGTTTTTGTACAGGGTAGATTTGGTTCTGTCTAACTTACCATGGGGAAAAAACCTTAAAAGTAAAGTTTTCTGCATATATGTATTTGTGTGGCTAATAGTGCTTTTGTCTTTTTTAACTATTTTCTTTTAATTCATCTGCAGGAGTCGGAAACTTCAGATCAGAAATATCCCACCACACTTACAGTGGGAGGTAGGAAATGGATGTTTAAAACAAAAACATCTGTGTCTTAAAGTTGTATCCTATTTTTTCTCTTCTCCCTTTACCTCACTTTTCCCTGGTTCTGCTATCACATTATTTATTGATTCTGTGTGAAAATATCCTTTGCTAGAGTGAACAAAAGCATTTCTAGGCATTGTAGATAAAACTGCCTTTGTTTTTGTCCTTTGTTAAAGGTAAAGAATATTGAAATAGGTTCTTGGTGGCATGGTGACTTTTTAAAAATTCATTCTGTTTCCTTGTCTGAGTATGTCTGTTATCAGACCTTGCTGGTAGTGGAGTTCAGCAATATTATTTAAATTTGAGCTTTCATACTTGATAGAAATCTCCATGTAACCAATCTTCATTATGAAGCCCTTGCCTTTCAAATAGTTTTCCTTTCTACAAAATGTTATAATTATGATTTTTATAAATAGAAACTGTTTGGCTTGCTCATACAACTAACTCATCCACTTGTCACCAGTCATTTCCATAGCAACTGATTATGATGCCATAATCAAAGTATTGTCACTTTGCAGTAAGTAGGTAGCAACAGATATTTCTTTTAGATGCTTTTTAAGGTGCAAAATTCCAGAGCGTGAATTCTAAAGAAAGGCATAAAGACTGGAGATTTCTAAAAGTCTCTTCCTTATGTTTTCCCTTCTTTCCAAAAGTGGTAGTTTTAGAAGCTGCTCCATATTATTCCTGTTTTTTACCCTGCTCTGATGGGAACAAAACTGACATTGCTCTTCCATGGTTTTAAACCATGGAAAGACTCCAATCGTCTACTCCAGTTCCCTGCAGAGATATAGGATTTGCTATACCTAAACCAATGACTTAGGTATAGCAACTGAGTTTCTCTTCAGTTCAGGCTGTTTAGTTGGGATTTTGTGAGATGTCAGCACAGTTACTTTTCATCAGGTCCATCAGAAATTCTTTTGGGGTTTTTGCATTGTTAAACCTGGAAATTGCAAACTGCCTATAATTTATTGCTAGTTATGACATTTTGTCATTTTGAGGTGGGGACAAAAGCAGGCCATCGAATCAGTGTAGTATTGCTGATCAAAGGCAGGCATCTCCTAGTCACCTTAAGTAGAAATTGGAAAAGATTGGCGTGCAATTCTTCATACAGGGCAAGGACTGAAATTGCAAACAGATAATGCCTCCTTTGTGGGATACGTAATTGGAACTGCATGGTGAGAGTTATAGCAGACAATATTGATAGAGGCCTCTTGTGAGCCAAGGATTTGACAGATAACTACAACTACTTGCTGTGGCAACTACTAGCATTTGATATGATTGACGATGGGATGATTGACCATTCTTCTGCAGCTAAGGGACATCACTGGTGTGACAGGAGCCGCCTGTCGGTGGTTTGAGTCCTACCTAGCAGAGTAGAGTCAATCGGTGATGATGAATGGTTATGCGTCATCCTCAAGAGACTTGAAATGCAGTGTTGCCCGAGGTTCAGTTATTTTGCCCATGTTGTTCAACATATACATGCAACCCTTCAGGGATGTCATGACCAAGCACGGGGTTGAGTATCATTAGTATGCTGTGTATTTCTTGCCCCATAAGCCCTGCTATCTCTGCTTTGGAGGAATGCCTGAATGACATCGTCAGCTGGATGCATCTGAACTACCTTGTGCTCAGTCAAGGAAGACTGAGGTGATGCTGCTGGTGGGGAATGGCAGCCACTGTGAGGATCCCCTCCAGTGGTACTTCTCTGTTGTTTGCAGCTTGCTCAGAATGTGGCAGCACAGCTGTTTCTTGGTTTGGGCAACTGTGATAGTATGTCTGCCCTGCGATTTTTAATTTTTTCTTTTATTACATTTTTGTTTGCTTTGGCTGCCTGTAGAGCAACGGATTGAATTTAAGATTGCACTGCTAGATTTTAGGTCCCTGAACAGTATAGACCCTGGCTATATTTGAGACCTGCTTTTGGAGCCTTGCACTGATGGTAATGTACACTCAGAAACCAGCCGCTGTTTGGGGATCCTGCTATCATGCCTTAAGTCAGCAGACGATGGGGCCTTTGCTGTGGCAGGCCCCTCAGTGTGGAATTTGCTCCTTCCAGGTGTCCATCTTGGTTCCTCTTTTCTTACCTTAAACTTATTCTTCAGGTGCTTTTAGGATCCACTGCTGGTTCCCCTTGATGTGTTTTCTCCTCCTTTTCCTTCCCCTTTAAAATTTTGTAATGGATTTGTAGTTTAAATGGATTTTATATTTTTATTATGTTCCAAAGCACTCCAAGCACTATTTTGGCATGGAAAAGTACTATAGAAATAAAAAAATATTATTATTTATTAGCTCAGTTCCAAACTACTGAATGTCAAGGCATGATGTATTTGATTAGATCAGGGGGTCCCAAACTAAAGTTCTGGGTTCCAAGTGAGGTCACAGCACTACTAAATGGGGTCCTGATAAGACTGTGTGTTCGTAATTAGTTATGTAAATTTCCAAAGCTTGGGATCATAAAGACTGTGTTTGTTTCAGCGAGATTCCAGGAAAGCACAGTTGTGAACTGTTGGACTAAATCTAGTCCCTTTCACTTTTCTGTTGATGTACCGTGATTATGCTAGTGGATGGTTCTCCTATTTCTTCTGACTCATAGTTTAAATAAATTCCCACAAACATGCAACTTTTCTACATTGGTATTTGGGTCCACTTAGATTGATGTGAATGTTCCTTTTCTGATGTTGGCTTTGCCTTCTTAAATAAATGTCTGAGTGTCTTAACTTAAACTATTCCCACTGATATAATCGTCTCCACCACCACACACTGAGATTTGGAAATTGTTTGTCTTGTTAACCCTATTTTTCTGGGGCAGTGGCATAACCAGGAACTTTTAGATGGAGGAGCACCTATGGGGTGCTTTCCTCTGCGGGGTGGACACCACTATGATGATGAGGAAAGAAAGAAGCCAACTGAAAATGACATAACGAACGTGTGCCTCCTAATCTGCCAGTTTTAGCTAATTTTTACAATGAATACATTTTAAAATGAACTAGTCCCACTGCTACCCAAGAGATCCTCATACAGCGTGCAATATAAACACACAGCTGATGCAAAGGTTGCTACTAGCTTGGGCTAAACGGCCTCAGTGGAGTCTATGGCACCAAGCCATCGACGATGACCATGACATCGAAGTCTTGTCCCTCCCCCCGTCTTCTATCTCCTCATAAGAACATAGTCACTGCCATTCTGGGTCTAACCAATGGTCTAGCTAACCCAGCATCCTGTCTCCATTCTGAGAAGTGACATACAGGTCATAATGGAGTGACCCATTCCTTGCCATTCACTCCCAGCTCATGACAGTTGGAGGTCTCTTCCTCTGACTAACTTGACTAATAGCCATTTATGGACCTGTCCTCTTTAGAACTCATCCAATCCTTTCTTCAACTCAGTCATGCTATTGGCCTTTGCTGCATCCCTTGGCAGTGAGTTCCATGGGTTGTGTGTTGAGCCAAAAAGTACTTAATCTTTTTTGTTTTTAAATGTTCTGCTTGTTAATTTTATAGGGTGTCCCCTCATTCTAGTATTAACAGCTCCTTATTGTTGTTAACTCACTGAAAGCAGCCATCCTTGCCCCTACCTCAGGACAGACAAGGCCTGTGAAAATCTATGACATAGTTTGTCACTTCAAGCAGTCTAGCAAGGTACAGCTAGCTCTGGGGTGGGGCATGCCAGCTGATGTCATAGACATCCCATTCTCAGGCACCAAGATGATGATGATTATTTTTATATAGTGTCCCCTGCTATGGCACTCGGAGCACCTCACGTAAGAACATAAGAAGTGCCATACTGGGTCAGACAAATGGTCCATCTAGCATCCTGTCTCCGACAGTGGCCAATCACAGTGGCTTGGGAGAAGCACCCAACAGGTCACAATGGGGGATCCATTCCCTGTTGTTTTCCCCCAGCTCCCATTATGTTTCCTGATCCTGTCTGGCTAATAGCTTCTAATGGACCTATCTTCCAGAAACTTGTCCAAACCTCTTTTAAACTCAGCTATAGTACTGGCCCTTACCACAGCCTCTGGCAGTAGATTCCACAACCCAATTATACACTGAGTGAAAAAATATTGTCTTTTATTTGTTTTAAACTTGCCACCCATGAGTTTCATGGAGTGTCCCCTAGTTCTAGTACTAGCTGAGAGGGTAAATAACTGCTCCTTGTTTATTAGTTCCACACCACTCATGATTTTATAGACCTCTATCATATCTCCTCTCAGTCGTCTCTTCTCCAAACTGAAGAGCCCCAACCTACCAAGCCTCTCCTCATACGGGAGCCCTTCCATGCCCTTGATCATTTTTGTTGCCCTTCTCTGTACCTTTTCTAGTTCAGCTATGTCTTTTTTGAGATGGGGCGACCAGAACTGCACACAATATTCGAGGTGCGGTCGCACCATTGATTTGTATAGAGGCATTATGACATCCTCAGTTTTATTCTCTATCCCCTTCCGAATAATTCCTAACATTCTGTTTGCTTTTTTGACTGCTGCTGCGCACTGCGCTGTGGATTTCATTGTATTGTCCACAACCACCCCCAGATCCTTTTCCTGAGTGGTAACTCCTAGCTTAGTACCCAGCATTGTGTACGCATAGTTTGGATTATTTTTCCCTACGTGCATCACTTTGCACTTGTCCACATTAAATCTCATTTGCCATTTAGATGCCCAGGCACCCAGTGTCGTAAGATCCTGTTGCAGTTCCTCACAGTCTGCTCGTGTTTTCACTACCTTGAATAACTTGGTGTCATCTGCAAATTTGATCACTTCACTCTTAACACCCTTTTCCGAATCATTAATAAATACATTAAACAGCACCGGTCCCAATACAGATCCCTGAGGCACACCACTTTTTACATCTCCCCATTGTGAAAACTGACCATTTAGTCCAACCCTTTGCTTTCTGTCTTTTAACCAGTTCCTGATCCATAGTAAGACACTACCTTCTATACCATAACTTTTTAATCGGGCCCTGGTGACTTGTTAGTATTCAATTTGTCAATTTTCCCTAGAACATTCTCCAATGTCACATTGATTTATAACAGCTCTTTCAATTCCTCACCCACAAAGCAATGATCCAGCATGGGTACCTCCCCGAAATCTTCCGCAGTGAAGACCAATGCAAAGAACTCATTCAGCTTCTCTGCAGTGTCCTTTCACTCCCTGAGCGCCCCTTTTTCTCCCTTGTCATCTAATGGCCCAACTGACTCCCTAGCAGGCTTCTTGCTTCTAATGTATTTGAAAAAGTTTTTGTTACTTATGTTTGCCTTTTTAGCAAGCCTCCCTTAAATCTCTCTTGGCCTGCCTTATTAACACTTTACATTTACGTTGCCAGTGTTTATGCTCTTTTGTATTATTTTCATTGGGACTAGCCTTCCATTTCTTAAAGGATGCCTTTTTTGCTCTAATAGCCTCATGTAGAACAATTTAACACATTTTGTTTTTAATCCTCACAACACCCCTGTGAGGTAGGTTAGACTGAGAGAATATTGTGACTGGCCCAAGGACACTCAGTGAGTTTCTGGCTAAGGTGAGACTTGAACCAGGGCCTCCCACTACCTCCTGGTTTAGGTACTGTGCACTTAGCCACCACACCACTAAACTGCATCACTCCTGAGAAATGGCAGGAATCTTAAAAAATTTTTTTTACATAGGAATCCTTCACCTTTGTCTATAGTGCAGCTGCCTCTTAGTGGAGCATAGCAGCTACAGGGATCCCTCTCTGGGCACTGAAAAGAAACCACCTCTGTGGTGGAACAAGGCAACTCTTTAAACAGGAATTCATCAGGGACTCACTCCTTGCCGCCCTCAGCAGAGTGCCCCTTTCCAGAAACTGCTATGAGGTGTACACATACATGCGCCATGAGACATAGCAAGGGACAACTACTTTATACAAAACCTCTTGCCTAGAGCGGAGATGTAACAACCTCAGGGCTGGGATGTGGCAACTGTTTAAACAGCTGAGTGTTAATCCTAAATGGTAAGGAACAAAGGAATGGAAGTACCTCCTGTGTCTAAGCAACTAAGTTACATTTAACACTCTTGCCTAGGTACTGCTTGCTTACTCTGATAGGCAAATCTTGTGCTTGCACACATGCATCCTGCAGAGGTACTTGCACCAAATCACCTTGTCATAAACGTCTATCCCATCACATGCACCGCCATATAGGAAGGCATTCGCATTATCTCAGCCATGCACCTTTCATCACACACAATCTTACACACCAGATCATCACATGGACAAGTACCAGACATATAGCTGCACACACACCATCATGCAAGTACGCACAGACATAGGCAGTTGCTTATCGCACACACAGATGCCCACCATACCTGCACCATCGTGCCCAAACCCATGCACTCCATCGCCCATGGGTATAAACCCATCTGCACAACTTCATATACAAAAATACTTGTGATATCCCACAAAGTCCCCAACACCATTACATTCACAATTGCAACTATCCACGCTAGCGTGGACTAGGTGAGCCTCCTAGAGCTGTCTCAAGTGCTCGCTGCAGCTTCTTGTTAATTTCAGGCTGGCTGTGCAGCTGCTTCCAGCTTTCTTGTCAATTTCAGGTTAACTTCATGTCAGTCTGCAGTGTTCCCTCTCACAGCTCACCAGAAGCTGCTCCACTCTGCAGCCCCCTTTCTCTGGCTGCTTACTGGTTCCTCAGCCGTTCCTCAGCTCTCTAGCTAAAGGGGCCACACTCAAAAGACTGCATGCAGGGTGCATACCTACAGCCCTGCCACAGTCCTTCTGCAGCAATTTCCCCAAGAAATTTAGTCATGTGTTTATGGATCTGTTAAATTTAACAACAGATCCCTTAAGGTCACGTGTCTCTGTGCTGCTGCCATCCCCCGCCAAAAAACAAAAAATCAGAAAGAAATAACGTTGGCATGTGGTCCAGCAGGAATCTTCCACGATCTTTGCCTTTGTATGAAATCTCACATGAAAATCGGGATGTGTGCAAGTATAGGGATGTGCAAACAGAATGGGGTTCAGTCGTTCGGCCTGAAAACTTAGTTTGGGTTCGTGGGTTCAGTCCTGTGGAGTCGGACCCCCCGAACGTTCGGAAAATTTGACTGCCTGGAGGCTTGGGGTGCTCCAGGGGTGCCCGTGGGGGCATGGCAGGCCATCGGAAACACAGCAGCAGCAGGGACCAGGAAGGCTTGGGGCTTGGCACCCCGGGTTGCCCGGGCAGGCAAGCTCGGCACTTGGCACCTGGGGGTGCCTGTGGGGGCATGGCTGACTGTCTGAGATCCAGCGACAGCAGCAGCATCAGAGGCCGGGAAGGCTTGGGGCTTGGTGGCTGGCCTGGCACCCCTACTTGGCCAGGCATTGCAGGCTGCCAGGGATTGACGGAGCAGAGGCCTGGCCAGGGCTTGGTGGCTGGAACCCCTACTCGGCTGGGTGTTGCAAACTGCCAGGCATTGGCGGAGTAGTGGCAGAGGCCCGGCCAGGGCTTGGTGGTTGGCACCCGTACTCGGTTGGGTGTTGCAGGCTGCTAGGCATTGGTGGCAGCCTGACTTAGGGTGGTGTGCGAGGGCAGGTTAAACTTCGGGGCCAGGAAGCCAATCGGGCGCCTAAACCCGACCACCGAGAAGGGCTGCGCAATCATTTTCCCCCAACATGCGTGTGGCTTTCAGTTAAAAGCCACGCCACCCTCCACATCCTGCAGCTGCCAATGGACTTGGCAGCTGCCCCCACCCCAGTTCTTCCATGGTGCACTGACACTTCTGGGCCTCAACTGGCGGTGGCTGCTACTGCTGCTCCTCTCCCTGCTGCTATCGCCTGGGGATCGGCCCCTCTCTCTAGCATCATGGGCCACCAATGTCCCCCATTATTGATGTGATCCCCAGCAGTCCAGGGCTGGTGGATCCCACCAATAATGGGGGACATTGGTGGCCCATGATGAACATCCAACCCTGAAGCACTTGCACCTGCTCCTGCAGTCGCAGCAGAGACAGCTGCAGCCTCTTGGAATGCAGGCCTTCCAGTGTCCTGCGTGGTAATGGAGGACGCTGGCAGGAGGCGACGCCGAACCACACCCCTAGTGCCACAGCTGGGAGCCTCTGAAGCCTGTCTTCCAAAATCAGGCCTGTGTTGTAGTTTGGGGCGTGGTGATGGGCTCGGACTGCTGTTGATGCCTGCCACTCCACTGGCATGGCCTCTGCCACGTGCCTCATTGCTTGCCTTATGGGCAGCAGACTGGCATCTCCTGCTTCTGTTCTCCATTTCTCCCACCCAAATAATGTAGAGGAAGATTATTTTTTTAATTTATTTATTCAGATTTGGAATATAATATTATACATATCTACACAAACTCTAACTGCTATTAACTATTCTAAAACCTATGGAACCGAATGGAATATTATCTAATATCTACAAAGGTCTAGTCCTACAAACACCCTATAAAATATTATAGTGTGTAGTGATTCAGTTTTATCTCTATAACTGTCACGGGGAGGGGGGAAACAGAGGGAATAGGGATGGACAGAAACTCTAGGAAGGGCGAGACCCCCCAGGTGCTGCATCCCCGGGGGTATGCAACTCCGTACAGTGCTCCGGGTTCATCCAGGGATGTTACAATGCCTGTCAGGATAAAGTAGCGGCCCTTAAATCTACGAGAGATTAGGTCTTTATCATTATCAGGGTGCTGAGCAATCTGTACTGGAGAGTTTCCCCTCACCTGCCACCCGCCAATCACTCGTGTCACTCACTGAAGGGGTAGGGTAAGCAGTGCCAGTAGTGAGGGAAGACAGGGTATCAATCCTGGGAGGTAGTGGGAACAGCAGGCTGTTCACACAGGGAGGCACAGGGGAAGGGTACCCCCAGGAAGGGAGGCGGACTCACACCCCCAAGACCCTTTCGCTCTCTTAGGCACTCGCAAGGATAAGGTAGAAGGGGTAGGTTGTACTCTCTTGCTACTCACATATGCTATGGCAAACCGTTTCCAGCAACGCACAAGGGAAGGAAGGGGGAATAAACAGGAGAACACAAGGGCAAAGACTCAGAATGCTTCATTTAGCTTTCTCTCGTTAGGGGCCAGTCTTGATCAGATCACCAGCGCTGTGTGTCTATTGGCGCCGGCATTTGAAGAGGAAGCCACGCCCCCCCATGCGTGCCTAGAGCCACAGGAAGTGGTGCAGCTGTGTCGGCCCCGCCTCTGCGCTCTGTGCTGTAGCGGGGGGAGGTTCTCCTGCTGAGCTGTGTTGTGGCGGTGCCGTGGCGACCGCCAGTTGCTGTAGCATCCTGGTGGGGGGGGTGGTGTCCCCGCCGCGAGAGGGGGATCTGGGGAGCAGACTCCCCGATGAGGCTGAGTCACCCTGTGTCGTAGCCCCTGTGCGCGGGGCTGGCAGGTGGCCCTGATAATAACTAAGCTAACTCCTACAACTATCTGTCTATAGTATCTAATATCTATCTATCTATATACACAGGGATGGAGGAGGGAAACACAGACAGCTCACAACAAACAACACGGGGGGGGGGTGTACACAAAACTGAAATGAAACCTAAATCTAATCCTACTCTAAATAAATCCAAAAACAGGGGAAGGGAATCAGGGATGAAATATATACAGGGAGGAGGGAAGAATTCAATGGAGGGGAAGGAGAAACAACACAGAGAGGAGCAAAAAATAAAAATAACACCTAAATCTATCTAATCTAAATAAATGAAACTATGGACGTAAATAGATGGAAATGGGAGGAGGATGGCAACGCAACTGCTGGGAGAGGGCGAGTTCTGAAAACGCTTGCTGACAAGATCAGTGGCTAGCCCATAATGAATTGGAAGGGTGAGGGGAGGGCAATTATTTTCGTTACCTGCTGCGCCCGCCTTACCACAAGCCCCGTTGGCTCTGTGCAGCCTAGCCCGTGGTCAGTTTCAGACTGCCAAGCCAGTGGTCTGAGGAAAAGAGGGTTGGTGATTGGGCAGGCTGGCTGCTAGTCCACGCCTCTCTCCACCCCTGGAGCCAGGAAGTCTGCGCCTCAGCTGCCCCCTCCCCGGGCCTGCCAGCTAGGTTTTTCCTGCCCGAACGTGCCCGAACTGTTTGGGGTTTTCCGTGTCGGGTTCAGGCATCCGAACTGGCTGAGTTCAGGCCGAATTCAATTTATTATTAATAAGCTTAACCATGGGTTATTGCCAATACAGGTTCCATTAAACAATATTCCATAAACAATATAATACAAAAATTTAATTTACATAAGTATAAATTCTTACAGAACAAATTCCATATAAATTTGTCTGAATAGGTTTTAAAATGATTCATAATCAATTGAAGTAAAACTAGAATTCACCCAGCTTTGTACAATACAGGTGTTTAAAGATATAAATTATCAGTAATATAATGTAAATAGACTGGACAATTACCATTCGTCCACTGTTCACTATGAGCTATAGAAGTATCTGCCTGTCTGTCTATACACCATGATCCGGCTCCATATATTTGAAATATAATTTTTTTTTCCTAATCGTAAATATGTCTTCTAGATACCTTGCTACCGAACGTGTGAGTTGAATATCAGAACCTCCCAGCATGATTCTCGTTAAGAATAGGCCAGTTCTTCCTGGGTTTTTAGATAAATAATTGCCTAAATATTGGGATCTAATCTTGTCATATAAATGGCACTTAAGCAAAATATGCTCTACTGTTTCAACTATAATTTCATCAAATGGACATAATCAATGGGCATAATCAGTCTTTGATATACGTCTCTCTAATATCCTGTTAGGTAAAGAGTTTAATCACGTGCAAAAAAATAAATACCTAGGTCTAAATGCGATTTTTTGCGTTAAATAAGAGGCCATAGATCCTTGCTCTGGGCAAAACGATAAATAGTCATGCAAGAAGGGAGTATCTCTTATTTGGGCTATTACCTGTTTTGCTATTCATATCCTTAAATCTTTGTATTACTTAAGATCTAATTAAAGATCGTTCCTTAGAAGCCAAGTAAACCTTCGAAAATCCCATCTGAGTCAAGTGTTTTCCCATCTCTAGCAACCATGGATTTTGAAAAGAGTCCTCAGTTAAGACTATTAGCAAGGGATTAGATGAATTGGTCACTTTAAACCAAAAAACTAAAGCACTCTTTCTAACCACTGCCTCCCAGCTAAGCTGTCCCATCTCTGTCCTAATTGCATCCATTGGAATTCCCCGAGGTGCTCTCAGTAATAATTGAAGAAATTTGTTTGTGGTCTGTTAAGACCCCTAAAAGGAGGAATGGCCCATAATTCTGCCCCATATAAAAATTTAGACTGGACTTTTGCATTGAACACTTGGATAGCCCACCCTAATGCTATAGCTAGCGGGGCACCCCCTACGGCAGATATTGCCAACTGATAATGAGTTGTCCATCTCGCATCATGTTGGAAAGTAATTCCTAGGTATTTAAACGTTTTTACCTGCTTTATCCGGTGTTCATTTATTACCCATGGATATACCCTTCTTTCTTTTGTAAAGACCAATACCTTTGACTTTTCATAATTAATCTGGAGCCGATTCATCTTGCAATATTGCTTTAAAGGCTTCCAACGGTCTTTTAAGTCCCACTCTAGTCTGTGATAGCAATACCAGATCATCGGCATATAAAAGATATCCTATGGATCGTGTGGATATTTTGGGGGTATGAAATTTATAATTTGTCATCAATGGAATCAAATCATTTTTTATATATATATATATATATATATATATAAAAATAAAAATAAAATATAGGGCCAGGAGGCAACCCTGCCACACTCCTCTTGTTGTCCTTATCTTTTTGGATAAATGACCCTTACTGTCCAGCTTGATGGTAATGCTAGCTTGCTTATGCATATTTTGAATTTTAAAAAGCAGATGCGGGTCAACTAATAAAGATCTTAGTTTGTCCCAAAGGATATCCCTGTTAAAGAAATCATTTTTATTCATATATTTAGAAACTAAATGTTGAAGAATTAGGCACTGTTCTAAAATAGACTTCCCTTTTTGAAACCCCGCCTGCTCAGAATGTATTATCTTGGAATTACTCATCTACGATGTCAATCTTGTCAGAAGGGTCTTAGAACAAAGTTTACCTATTACTCTTAATAAACTGATCTGGGCCGAACTCTGAACGTCCGAACCGCATTTGTGCATCCCTGTGCAAGAAGCCTTAGTCTCCTGTTCTTTAGTAGCATAGAGGAAAATGGGACAAATCAAGCTATGAATTAAGCAACGAATACATCGTGAGTTGGACTATTCTAATAAATTGAGAGGGTTCCTGTACATCATGTCACTTTCTGTGTATGTCCATTTTAATACTTTGAAAAGAACTAATTTGGAGACCTTAATTTTAGAAAAGATGGCATTTTACATAAACCAGATTAACTTGTGGACGTTAGTGGCTAATGTACTACGTCCTGTAGGCATGGGGTACCCCTCCCCATACATCCTTATAGGCATGAGAGGCTGTGGTGTTTGTTGCCTGCTCTAGCGTCTACAGACCCAAATGTACCTTACTTTTCTTAAACGCGAAAGTCATTTATTTCACAGATAGCTGGCCAGTAATTTGTTTTTATGGTAGGGAATCTATGGAGATAACCATGAATTTGCACAATCAAAACTCTGTTAGGTAAACACTTGAAAAATATTACCTTGTCTGCAAAAAATGGCTTTTAACTTTTTTGAGATCATAATCTGCCCATATTCTAAATCCTTAAGGGAAAATGATAGTTTTGTTTCCTCTGTCATAGATAAGGGGTGATTTTCAGACGTTACAGGCGGGCGGTTCACCACAGTGGATCCCCGGTGGGGGTGAACAAAACAACCACACCCCGGGGTGAATAAAAGCCCCAAACAGACGTGACGGGACCGGGAATCGGGCCAATAGATCACGGATCGGGGCAGCGCAACAGACGTGACGCCGATCCCCAGCCGTGGTCAAAACTCCCAGAAGACACCGGGCAGGGGTGGGACACAGACATGGCCGCCGGAGGGCAAATGAAGCCAAAAGGCACAAAAGGCAACGCCCACACAAGGGAAACGGGAAGGGAGGGGGGAAGAGGGAGAAGGCTGACAGGTACCATACACAGCAGGCACACAGACAGCGGACCCACAGCGGAACACACAGCACGACCACACGCCCGGGCGCGCGCGCACACACAAGGGAAAGGTTGGGAAGGGGGGCAGGGGCGCCCGGAAAAAACACAAGGAACAACGGGAGCAGGGGGGGGGGG
>QEPC01015050.1:271158-296068 GCA_003113815.1 Sphenodon punctatus
CCCTGCCCTGGACCACTGCGCTGCTCACGAGCCATGGGGCGACTATGGATCCCTTCATATGTAGGATGCGGTCCAGGGCATCATAGAAGGGGGCAGTCCGGGCCCCGTGTCCGGACTGCCTATTGTTGTCCCGGATGGCCTTGTACCCCTTCTTGAGTTCCTTGGCCTTGGAGCAGCACTGTGCCGCTGTGCGCTGATGCCCCGCCGCCTCCATGTCCCGGACAATGTCCTGGTAGACATGCTCATTGCGCTGGTTGAGGGTGAGCTCCAGCTGGTACTCCAGGGTCCCCCATATCTGGATGAAGTCCCTGGTCTCCTGGAGGCCCCACTGGCCTCCTCGGTGGTACGCCTTCCTCCGCCGTCCCCACAGCGGGTCATCCTTCTCCTCCTCATCCGCGGCTCCGCCTCCACCCGACCAGGGCCGGTGCCCTCCGGGGGTTCGTCCGCCCGGGCCGTTTTCCGTGTCTGTGGGGACAGTAGGTGGGGAGTGTTGGGTTAGGTGCAGGTGGGGCTCCCTCGCGGGGCTCCCCTGCCCCCCGCCTCTCTCCCAGTTGCCCGGGCGTGCCCCGGCCCCCCCGGGGAGACTCCGTGCCCCCTGTTCCCCTCCCCTTCATTGCCCTTGCCCGTTTCCTGGGTGCCTCCTCCGGCCCCGTTCCAGCTGCTGTCCCCGGGGCGTCACGTCCTGCCTGCTGCTGCGGGTGTTGTCCCTGGCCCGCCTGAATGGTCAGCACGGCCCCTTTCTCTTCCTCCTCCACCTGTGCTCCCTCCACCTCCACCGCTGCCCCTGCCTCCTCCTCCTCCTCCACCGTCGCTCTCTCGCCCGCCGCTCTCTTCCGCCTCCCTCCTCGCTCCATCCCGCCATGCTTGCCTGCTGCGGATTTCCCTTTAAATCTTCCTCCGGTGGATGTGTTGTTGCTGGTTGCCCGGCAGCAACGCTGCGTGCATTGTCCATGGCTGGGGCTCATTTCCTTTGATTCTGCCCGGGGATTGGCGTCCAGACGTTACTTTTTGTTGTTTCCCGGTGGGGATCTCTTTGATCACGCTTCCCGGGATATTCGGCGCGCGCCGAACAGATGTTCAGGGCTCTTTGGCCCCACCGCGGGATTGAGCGTGGTTCACTGTGGTTGAGCGTGATCTCGTAACGTCTGAAATCACCCAAGATTATAGATTTCAAGTTGAATATTAACATGAGTTTGATCTGTTTGTATTTGTGAATATATCTTAAACATTTTACATCTCAACCAGCCACCTACAGATAGATATGGCCGGTTGATTTATTTATTTATTTATTTATTTATTTAAAGCATTTATACCCCGCCCCTCCTGTAAACAGCTCGGGACGGCTTCCAACAATAATAAAACAATATAAAACAGTTTAAAACAATCAACACATTAAATACTTTTAAAACAGGGCCCTGGGAAACCAAGGTTAAGGTTAAACAATATACAGAGTTTTAAAAAATTTCTTAGCAGCAGAAAGCAACAATGAATTAAAGACAAAGCCTACAGTCACATACATACGTCCCAAAATTTATCATGCAGGATTGGCTTTTCCTTCCCTCGAAGCATTTGGAATTATTCAGAATGTTCTGTGACATTACAGCAGCTCAACCAGTTGCTACAGTGAGCTTACAGGCTAGCGGTTTCTTGCCTATACATATAATAGCACCTATTATATGTAATAGGTCCCTTTCTGCTAAGTGTCGTACAAATAACTTGTCCATTCTAGAATCAACAAAAAGACAAACCTTCAGCTGTATTTAATATTTTCAATTGTACTAAAATTGTATACTTCAGCTGGCATCTGCTGGGAGGCTAGGACAGCAAATACCCTGAAACATGCCCGTACATCTTTTTAATATCAGAAACTATGTTACCAACGGTGCCTTTTCCCACAAAACAGCAGACACACACACCCCCGGCAAAGCAGCACCCCGTAAAATGCAGTTTGGCGGATGAATCCGAGAACTGAGGGGCCCAGGATGAGGGTTCAAGAGTTCAGAGCCAGCCTGTGCTAAAGCCCAGGAGGTGAAATAAGCCCCCTCTTGCAAAACCAGTCTAGCCTCGACGAAGGATTTAGGAGGAGCCCTGAGTAAGACGTGGGGCAATCAAGCAGAGGCTTCCTCTTCTTTGATAAGAACACCTGGTAAATCTGGGAGACTCCTAGTTAGCAATGGCCCTCCAGGTGTGATCACAAAAGGTCCTTAAGTGCCCCATGTTTCCAAAACTCACCTAACTATGGTTCTCTTCCTGTCTCTGGAAAATCCCCTAGCCCTATGCTGATCCTTTTTCACTCCTTTAGAAACACCAAAGACCCTGTGTTTATGCTCTTCTGTTTCTCAAAGATCCATCTGGAGTTTTCCCCTTGTTTCACTCTGGACAGCTCTGAAAATCCTTTCTCAGACCCGCAGCGTCTCCCTAATCCTTTGTGCAAGTCCCTATAACTGCCCCAGGTTTCCCTGTCCAAGTTGAATTGCTCTTGAACATGGACATGTGCAGATTACTCTGTATGGGACCATCCTAAGGATTGCTCCCAGACCCCTCCTCGGTCTGTCATCTTCACCCTTCCCCCCCGAACATCGCAGGATCTATGGAGCCACTGTCTCCTTGCAACAGCGAGGATAGGTAACCGCTTTCCTTCGGGGGTTTTGCCACCCATTGACCCCGTCTCTCTCTCTCTCTTTCTCTCTTCCTCCCCCCCTCACCTAGTTACTTTCACTTTCCCAGGTGCCGCTTCTGTTACTGAGCCAGCCAAATCGGAAGCTTGTCTTTGTATTGTATTGTGTGGGTGGGTGTATTTCCTTTCTCCCTCGTATAATTGTAATAAAGAACCCCTTTTTCTTGAAGCACCTCGCTTCCTGCCTGGTACTTTGGGAAGGGGTACCCCCCCCCAACCAGGAGTAGCATGCCACATCTTGGACTGATCCTTTTGGCATGAGTGACCCCACCTAATTCCCCCTAAATTTAAGAGGTCGTTTGGATATTGGGGCACTGGCCCCCAATATTCACTCGTGGGAGGGGTCATGTGTTTAACAACTATAAAACTGAAATTGAGACTTTGCTTTTGCTTTTTTATAACCCAAGTTACAAAGTCCTGGTCACTCTGTCAAACTGTCTCTTTGAGGTAGAATTTCTTGTCAGGGCAAAAAGCGTGACCCCCTGAGGGTGTCTTTAGACGTAACGCTGTTCATTGTTTTGAAACAGTGTGCTACCGTTACAGTGTTTACTGTTTAGACATACCGTCAACACAGTGTTCACCCCAAACACTGATTAAGCTGTCAAGACTTGGCAGTTGTTCACTTCCAGTATTTGGGGCAGACACTGTGTTACAAAGGTAGGACACTGTGTTACAAAACACAGAACAGCATTGTGTCTAAAGACACCCTGAGGGGTTCTGAATAAGGGTGTCAGATTGGGGTGGGGAATTGATTAAATATCTCAATTTATATTGAATTAAATTGAATTGTAGAGGGGAGACTTAATCTATACATATTTATGCATATCATCCATGCAAATTACACAGTGCTCCCAAGTATTCATACCATTCAGTGAAGCTGTCATGAAGACTGAGGAGTTTATTCTACACTTACCCTAGTAGGTATGCTGCTTTTGAACTCCAGATTTTATACCTTAGTTCAGTTTTATAACTCCAATTTTATACCCTAAACACCCTTTTATTAATACAGAGTCTGACATGAGCTTGCCTGCAATGATGAGCCTGCCATTATTTCTGTTCCAGCTGGAACCCACCTGGGGATGATGCCACCACTGATCTCTTCCCTCCATACTGTGATGCCTCCAGTCATAATAAGCCACTGCTGTAAGTGGAGTGAGTTAATCAAGTTGAAGTATAGAGTAACTTTAAAATACCATAGCCATTTCACTACAGCGTCTCAAATAATAGTAGTGAAACTTAAGCATTTATGCCCATTTAATGTGGCATAACTATGAACCATATCAGAGGTAGCAGTGAAACGGGGAGGAGGGGGAGGATACAAAAATAAGGCACTTTTGTCTTTGATCCAGTTTTTCAGCAACATGGAGCTGTGGGAGAGAGGAATTCCTTGACCCTGCCAACAGCCTAGAGGTCGTGGAGTTGTATATTTTAAGGCTGCATTGCAGCACTTACTAGTATTTGCCGTGCCAGAAAGGCCCAAACTAGCTCTGATGGCCTGGTGCCACAAGCTTAATGGCAAATGTATAACTTCTTCTTAAGCTAGTGCCATTGATAACTTTAACATTGCTGCATCTCCAATACAATTCAGTTTTGAAGATTTTGGCACCAAAGGTATTGAAAACAAAGCTTCTGCTTCATACTTGAAAGGCTAACAACAATGCCAAATGAATTTGCTGCTGGGCTCTGCCCACTTGTGTGCTGATTGATGCTTTCTTAATCTCTCCATGGAACATGAAGGCTAGGAGCTGTGGGCGGCTGCCACAGGGCAGTGCTTAAGGGTGTTGGCTGTTGGGTGGCCATTTTGGCAGTGATTAAGGCGTAAGCCAGACATCTTGGAACACTACTGCCTTACTGGAGACTACTTGATGATGATCCTGCTTTTAAGGGGTGGGGAGGAAGTGTGGGAGGATAGAGCGTGTCTGGACCCATTGTGAAGTGGGGATATTGGGTTTTAATGGGAAAGTGGGGAGGGGTTGGGGGAAGGTGAGGTTAAGGGTTATGCCCTGGCACCTCTGTGAGAGGAAGGGGTTGAGAGCAGGGGTTATGCCCTGACCTCTCTGTGAGAGGTGGGTGGGTTGGGGTGTGCCTTTCTATCTTTGTGAGTGAGGGGGTTGGTGGTGGGAAGTGGTTAAGGGTTATCCCGTCCCCTCTATGAGAGGATGGAAGGGACAATGATTATAACTTTAATTAGGTATTTTAATTTGTAGGTAATTTTTAATTGGTTCTTGTATTTCTATGTGATGAATTATTTCTGAATCTCTTGGGATAGGAGCAGGATATAAATCCAAAATAATAATAATAAATAATAATTTGTTATATTCAGGCCAAACTTATTATTCTGAAGTGTCACTTGACTGATGGTACTTTGGCCAAATACAAACGATGGGGTTCTGTAGCTGTTTAGCATTGGTGTTAGACTAGTATTGGTGCAAGTTGCATTCACTTTAATGGGGCTAGAGGTGGCACTACAAACATCCAGAAGAGGTTTCCTATGAGCCAAAATCCTGATTCCAACTAATCACCATAACGCTTGAATCAAGATCACCCTTTTCTTTCTGCTTGTCTCTTAAAAAGTATTGCCTTCCTCCCGCCCTTATTTTTGCTGGAGGAAGAGAGAACTTCTTTGCTAAGAGTTGAGCAGGAGTTCGAATTAAATAACTTGAATGCATATGACATTTTAAATACCTGTTAAAAATCTCCTCCCTTCTCATTTACTCCAGCTTTAGTCTTTTCTCATGTCTTTATCCCACAAATTTCAAGCTGTCAAGTAGTCCTAAAGCAAAAATGGTCTAGAAAAGACTGAACGTGATAAATATTGGGGTGGGGGCAGCAAACAGGAAAGCCTTCTTTTATGGGGGAGTAAAGGGGGAAAGCAGTCTGCTGTTGTGCATATTTTTGTATGATGTATATATTTTTAAAAATATCTTACCTAAAAACTCTTCTGTGACTTTCAGCAGACAGCTTCCTCCTGAGCTGCTGTTTTTAAAATTTTGCCTATGAACTTGGGCATGTGTTATCCATATTATAGGATCAAAAAACCTTCTGTTTAAGAGAGGAGTTCAGGTGCTTACAAATTCAACCATGCTCTCTAAGAAGCATTGAAATTTTAAGTTAAGGTTCCCGTCTTAACTTGCACGCCATGTAAGCTGAGCTGTAAAGACTGGACAGTCTTGCATATCGTGCTCGCTTACAACTTAGACTCCATGCGCCCACACTTTAACTTGTTCTTTCAGACTCCGTCCTCCTCTTCTGCAGATTGGGGGTGACATTGAAGCTGAAGACATAAGCTCCTCCCCACGTCACTATTACGAACTTGATCCCTGCCTCCAGTGTAGCCCATATGTACAGTTTTCCCCTCTACCCCGACTGCTCCCAAGCCTTGTCCCAGAATATGCATCGCTCATCTCTCAGCCTTCTCCCCCCATATATACCCACTCATCACTTGGGTACCCTCTCCCCATACAAACACTGCTCTCCACACCCTGGCTGTCTCCCAGCCTTATCCATGAATATACATTGTCCATCTCTCAGGCTTGTCCCTCAATTCCTCCCCACCTCCCACAATTCCTCCCCATCTCTTAAAAGCATAAACAGCATTCATAGTCTCTTGTGCCCACGATGACTGGCCCATGCTTTAAACTTCAGCGAACAGACTCGCAACAGTCAGTTCCCCAGGTGCTGGCTTTGGCTGCCACCCACGGGTGACCATCTTCAGCTCCTGGACCTGTCATCTACCGGGGGGGGGGGGAGAGAGGATACACCAGTGAGTACACAGATGGGTGGGGCCCGGCAGCAGACCTTCCCCATCAATTTCTCTCCTCCAGGTCCAGGTCCCTGCCGCTCTTACAGCTGTCGTGTACCTGGGGAGAGGGAGGACACAGATGGGCAGGACCCAGCAGCACAGCTTCTTCAGCCGCCAAAAGGGCAAGATGTAAACCAAACTGTTCATAATTGAGCTATTGTAGTAACAAAAGTTGCAATTATAAGTCCGCTTTTTTGACATCACATGTTAACCTCTGTTGCTTGTCTTAAAAGCCTGTCTTGGGCACTTTTGAGGAAGAGAGAGCTACTTTTGCATAGTTTTGAAGCTAATAGGGCAGGTGTTTTCATACTATTATGTTTTCTAGTATTTCTTTTAAAGACTAACGTCTTAAAATCATCCTCTAAAAACTTGGTCTTAGCATTTGTGAATGAAAACTAGTGCTATTTGTATTTTTAGATGATACATTTGTATGGTCAAACGATTTTTAAAATAATCTCCAACTTTAATGTTCTGTAGAGCTTAATGGCCAAGCCTTCAGGTATTCTCTCTCTTCCTCAAAAGTGGCTTTTCTGCTAATGGAAATTGCCATTTGAAAAGGTAAATTTCTAGTCCTTTCCCTGTTGTTAGACCTGGAAACTTAATTGACATTAACAGAGAAGAATAAGTGGGTGAAGGAAACAGGAGTTCAATGGAGAACTTGGCCAAACTGGAACTGAAATGGCTAAATCAGTTGTAACTCCCAACTTCGGTTTTTAAGTGAAAGTCTGAGTGTGCTAGATCACCAAAATGGTCCTAACCTTAAAAAACTATGGAAAATTGAGGGTTGTGGTATATCGAGAGAAAATGAATTGTGCTTTTACAGTTGCATACCCTCCAACAGTACCTTTTTTGCCTAGTTTATCCCAACCCTGTTTAAAACTGAGAGAAGTAACACCCATGTGGGAGGGAGGTGTGTGCCTGCGATCAAGAGGAAAACTAAAAAAGGTAGGAGGAGTGTTTGTGAGAGATGGTTCTTTAATGTGTTGAAAGGAACTGTCACTGCTTCCATCTGTGTGATCCTCTGAGTGTCTTTAAAGCTAAAACTTTGGAGCCAAAGTCAGCGCATACATTTGAGAGTTTTGACTTCTTAATAGGCTAAGTTGTAACTTGAACCATCAGTCCTGCACATACAAACGTGTGTACACAGATCCTCTCGCACAGACATCCTTCTTGAAAGCTCAGCCCCAAAGCTTAATCAGTTGGGGTATTACAAGTTTTCATAAACACGTGCACATTTACAGGTGGCATGAAGTGTACCTATTTTTCTCTGTCAAATGTTTGAGGGTATGTAGTTTGATTTCTGACTGGAGCTGGAAGGTTAAGCTCTGCCAGCTACTTCTGTCCGCATTAGTGATTCCAGAATAACTAACTTGCTTGAATTACACTTCTGCTGAGTGGTAAAAATCCTTCCATCTAACCCCCCTGCTCATGGTTGAAGTTTAAGTTTTTAACTCAGAAAAGCTGCCTATGGATGTGCTTTCAGTTTAGGAAGGAACACTTTTTGTCCTGGATGTATGCAAAGCCTAGTAACTCAATCTCCCACAGCTGCTTGGTGGTGATGATGGGATTCAATTGCAGGCTGCCTGTAGGCTTTAAGGGACAGAGATATTGGTCAGAAAAAATGGAGTGTAATTCCCTGTTTTCAGATTTTTGTTCTTAATAATGTAAAAGCCGATATGATTGTGTAGTTTAGTAACTCTTGCATCTAGTAACGTCAAGTTATTGGTAGATTGGTGGGTAAAGAACAAGCCAGCTGACGTGGAAATGAAAAGGAAAAAATGATGTTCAAGATATAGAATATAAAATAAATATTTGTTTCCTTACATCAGTGGTTCCTGCACTTCTTGGACTAACTGAGACCACTGTCCATCAATTTTTCATCGAACTACTAGAGCGGTAGCTTTCATTCTTGCTGTCTCTACAGGCATCTCTTAGGTGAAAAGATTAGGGAATAGCTGCAATATGCATGTGCTGACTACAGGGAAGTTAAAGCCTGCTTTGCTGTAGTCATGGCTGGTCCTTGGACCAGCTGTAGACCTCTTACCATGGCGCCTCAAGTGAGCAACAATGGACCACAATTTTGGGGAACCATTTGGGAATCAAAATGCTGGTTCATTAAGAAAATCATGGTCTGAAAGGGGTACGGTTAGATGAATTAAAATAAAAGGAATTTTGAGAAGAAAGAAGAGTCCTCAAGGATAGACCATTACAGTATTACTGGACACTATTTCACACACCACTGACCTGTGTAGGGAAGCAGAATAGTACAAAAACATGTAACACTATCTCTTAGTTCGTCATTGTGCGGGCACAGGAAGGTTACCTTTCTGTTCCTTTTAGAAATCATTACCTTCCTGTTGTTTCTCAATCATCAAATTCCTCTGAGGAGAGCATAAACCATAGTTTTCTAAAGCCATAAACATTTTCTTACTTTAAAATAGCTGCTGATGCATTAGAAAAAAGTTAGTCTAATCCTTATTTTCCTTACCAACACTAAAATGAAAGTTGCTCTCACAGCCCTGATGTTAGTATAGTTACCTAACTTATTTTAAGGGGAGGGAGCTTCACGTGCAGTACAGAGTTGTAAAAGGAAAACTACTGTGATGCCAAAGGTTTGGAAATCATACAAACCACTTAATCCTTTTGATAGGAAGAGTTTAGGGAAACCTTCAAACATGAACCCCTTCCTGCTCCTTGGTACATGTGTGATCTGTGAAGACTTTTGTTCTTACTTGAGCTAAATGAGCAATGACTCATGCCCTCAGCTATAATCTTTATCAACAAGTCTTTTGACACACTTGTTACATTTCTTTTATCCATACTACTACATAATCCTGTAGGAGTGGTGTACTTCATTTTAGTGTTCTTCCTGGAAATTAAGTTGGACTTGAAGTATCTGCAAGTATGTCACCTTTTTGTGTTGGAGGGAAAACCTATCAGGAAATGGTTAATATCTGCAGATAAAACTTGAATACTTCAAATACAACTGGTTATTTTTGTTCCCTTCCGCACCATGTTAAACTAACCAACTTTCCTATTTTCCATAAAATAGTAAGGATGAGAAAATGTAGGGGTTAAAACTAGGAAGATATAGTGCAGATGCCTTGCTACTGATGATATTTCCATTCCCTTCTCAGCACAAAAGAGCTGGGGGTGGGAGGTTAGGGTGGCGGACTTGGAATAGAGGCTGTTGTGAATTTCATGTAGACGTTATGGATGACAGAAATGCCCATAATTTTTGGAGGCAGTCTCAGTTGGGCAAATTTATTTATTTATTTATTTATTTTATTTTATCAAATTTATATCCCGCCCCTCCTGAAAACAACTCGGGGTGGCTAACAATCTCAAAAATCCCCACAAAAATACAGTTATAAAACATTTAAAAAACACGAATAAAATTACAGTTAAAACCAGGGTAGCACTAAAATGATTAATACAATAAATAAGGGTGGCGGGAGATAAAACCCCCTCCCTCCTCCAAAGGCCTGGGCGAACAGGCAGGTTTTGCAAATTCGCCGGAATGTTAAAAGGCTTGGGGTCAGGCGAGCTTCCTCCAGGAGGGAATTCCAGAGGCGCGGCCTGGCCACCGAGAATGCCCTCTCCATTGTGGCCCCCCGCTTAACATGCGGGGCCTTCATGAAGGCACCCCCGGCAGACCGAAGGAGCCGCTCTGGGGTGCGGAGGGCGAGGTGGTCCCTGAGGTACGAGGGGTCCAGACCGTGAAGGGCCTTATAGGTCAATACCAAAACCTTGAACCTGGCTCAGCACACTATTGGCAGCCAGTGCAGAGTCCGGAGCACAGGTGTTATGTGCTCCCGACGGCCCGTCCCCTACAGGAGTCAGGCCACCGCATTCTGCACTAGCTGCAGCCTCTGAACCAGGAACAAGGGCAGCCCCACGTAGCACGCATTGCGGTAGTCCAGCCTCGAGGTGGCAAAGACATGGATGAGGGAGGCCAGGTCTGGGCCGGAGACATACGGATGCAGCCTCCACACCAGATAGAACTGGCGGAAAGCGGCCTTCGCCACTACCTCCACCTGTTGCTCCAGGTGGAGATCCGCGTCCAGTATAACCCCCAGACTCCGAACCTGCTGAGCTATAGGAGGACGCACCCCCCCCCCAATCAAGGGGGCCGACACCTCCCTCGCTCTCCCCACCACCATCACCTCAATCTTATCGGGGTTGAACTTCAGTCTGCTCTGCCACATCCACTCCGCCACGGCCTCCAAACACTGGGACAACAATGAGACAGCAGGATCTGGGTCAGCTGAAAAAGAGAGGTACAGCTGAGTATCATCAGCATATTGGTAACATCACACCCCGAACCCTCTCACGACCTCCCACAAGAGCTGCATATATACATTAAATAACAATGGAGATAGGATGGAACCCTGTGGAACGCCGCAGGATAAGGCACGGGGGCAAGATGTTTCAGCTCCCAACACCACCCGCTGGCTTCTCCCCGAGAGGAATGAGTGGAACCATTCAAGAACAGGCCCCCCAGGTCACGCAGCCATCTCAGCAGCAGCCCATGGTCCATGGTGTCAAAAGCGGCCGAGAGATCTAGCAGGATGAGAAATGTTGAACATTCTACGTCCATCTCCCGGCAGAGATCGTCGACCAAGGCCACGAACGCCATCTCGGTGCCAAAGCCGGGGCGGAACCCAGATTGAAAAGGGTCCAGGAAACCAATGCTATCTAGATGCCCCTGGAGCTGGATCGTCACTGCCCGCTCAATATAATGTATTTATAATGTATAAATATATTATAACTTCAGTTTAAACACCTTTCCTAATGTATGTTAAATTTTTGATGCAATTTCTTCCGGTGGAGGACCCATCTGTTGTTTTAAGAGAGTCATAATTTTTGGCACCTCTTGCATGGGAATTCCGTGTCCAACAACTTCACTGCTGTGTGCTCTTTTGTGCTAACTGATTTGTTAATTTTTATTTATTTAGCTCATAGTTTAAGCTCCTGCAATAATGAGCTAGAACAGCATGGTTCTTGTTGGCACTTAAGCTTCTGCTTGAAATGTTGGCCAAATTCTGAGATCTCTCTTCATGTGTTCATGATGGAAGAAATCGAGTTTAGAGGTAGAGTTATCTTGCTTAGCCATGACTCTGGCATGATTTCCACAACCTTGTGACTTTAGTGTTCTGTTCATATGGGCAGACTGCCATAAAATAATTTACCTGGTGCACAGTCCATGCTATCTCCCTTGTTGTGGGAGGGCGGAGGGACATTACTGTGTGGAAAGGTTTAAGAAGCAAGTAAATCTGTATTAATCAATGCCACACTTGTTCCATAAGCCCTTTAATGCATGATCATCATCATCACTGGGTTGATTGAGATGGATTTGCTTGCTTTGCAAGCCCTTTTCACAAAGCAACACCCTTTCATGAAGGAGGCCAGCATGGACTGTGTTCCTTGTTGGCTTCCCCCACTACCAAGAGTTTGTGTGAATCCTATCTGTGTGCTCACTTTGTTTAGAACAGAGTAACAGGCAAATTAACCTAGCTAAGAGCTGAGTGATGATGTTGCTCCAGCAGCTACCCCAGAGTATCTACAACCATTGTGTTGCTTGTGAGAGCTGCAGTTTTAAAGCTTAAATCATCATATGGCTTAATAATTAACTAAGTGACTTAGTACTTTGGGCACTAATATATCTAATCTCTAAACTCTTAGTCTTGCTGTAAACATCATTTTGACGTGGTCCTTTAAAATCGGTCATGCAACTTAGGTCCAAGCTTAAGAGCTGAACTACTGTATATACTTGTTTTAAATGGGACAATTAATAGGCAGTATTTTAGCTAATCTGGTAAGTCAGTGCACCCCAGTCATATTATAGAGGGCCCGGGGTGGCTAATAGCTTTTGCTCCTGCAGTGTGGCAAAATAGCTGAGGTGAGCACTGTGTTGGTATTTGACCTGTCAGTCTTGCTTTATAGCAGGCCATCAAGGCACTGCCACAAAAGCACTGAACTTCTGTCCCCATAACTTTGTGTTGGACTCTGAGGTGTTGCTGCAAAGCATCATACAGCCATGTCTTTTGCTGCTGGGGTCTGCTGTATGGTGTGGGTAGGGTCTGGCCTTTCCCTTGCTGGGCCCAGCAAATTCCCTTCCCCAGGCATGAGGCGTGACCAAGATTGTCATAGGCAATATCGGAGTGAAGACTGGAATACAGAGCATGTGGATTTAAATTGGGCTGCAGCCAGCTTTATTGTATATCTAGACATCTGGGGACCCAGCAGGGTTCATCCACCACAAGTGATTTATCTTCCTTCCCAATCCACATCCATTGGAATGGCTAACCTCTTCCACAACCGTCCAGTGGAAGACTGTCCTCAGCTCCTTTCCACCAACCATCCTGAGCAGAAGGACCGCTTTAAGTACCTTCCTAAACTACTACATCCCTTCCACAGGCTCATAATGCTGCTGTTGGACCCAGCAGCAAAAGACATCTTAGATGAGGTGAAGATTCAGGAACATGCATGGACCTTGACTGTGCATGGACCTTGACTATGCAGATTCTCAAGGACTGCTCCTCAACAGAGCAAGCACCCTGGATGTATAGGCCCCTGAATCCCATCAAACTTACTACATCTTGCTAAAAGTAAAAGATGGTTAGAGGATACACCTTTCTGACTATTTGTGGATTGGAATCCTTGGGAAGCTGTGTTACATATACAGGAGACCCTTCATAAGGAGGTGGAAGCCGAGCACTTGACTCCATGCCTCTGACTATACTCGGATGCCTAGATGATCCATGATCTTTGGCCTAACATCCTCAATGAAAAATGTCCGCACCCCTGTTTGACAGATGTGCCCTGTCATCCCCTATAAAACTTGGAACCTCCGTCTCACTCCCCAAGGGGATAAAGAAATATTACCATTTCATAGTTAGCCACCTTAGGCTATATTGCTTCCCCACTCCAAATTAACTGCCTCAACAAGGATAGGAAGCTAAAATCTTTATATCCTGTTGTCCTTCTGAAGGGACATCTGTGGACCACCACAAATTGAAATTTGCAAGTGTTCCCAACATCATGTAGCAAATAAGGGTCCTGATTGGCAGGCCAGCCACTGCTCCAAGTAAATCTCATGGACCTACGCAGGGTATACTGGATCTCTTGTATATCATTTATTACAAGATCTGAACTGTCACGAGTTGCATCATCCTACCTTGAACATGACTCCAATGCCATCTTGGTGATCTCTCTGTTAGAATCCAGGAATCCTAATATATGTGGTGCAAAAAGCAAAACTGCTGTCCCAGAGTGCACATGCTTCTGACAGAGGCCATTCAAGTTACAGATCTTCCCTGTCCTGTGCAGATTCAAATTCTTCAAATTACTTCTGGTTGACATGGAAGATGTGTGGGGTCATAGATTTGAATAGTGGCCATGATGTTCAGAAGCCAAGCTTTTACAGGGCTTCTGGCATTGGCTTGGGTTCCATGCCTGTCCGCTGTTGCTAGCGCTCAATTTGTTGACCTAAAATCAAGACAGTGTTAACTAAGATGTGGTAAAATCTACTTGTGTGCCAAGAGAAAAGAAATGTGTATAAGACCCGGGGGGGGGGAGGAAGTCTGTGCCCTGACCCTAAATGATTTACATGGGCTTGGAATTGATCCACAGCTCATGCAGTGTGACAAAATAGCTGAGGTGAGCATTGTGGTGGTGTTTAACCTATCAGTCTCACTTTGTCGCAGACCATCAAGGTACTGCCACAAACTGCTGAACCTGTGAACCTGGTTGTTTAAGTTGTGCTCCATCTACTCACTTATATGGGAGCTGCACCTGCACAGATTTGATCTGATGTTTTGCACCAGCCTGGAGACAGGGGTTCCGTTAAAACACCATTGTCATGGTCAGATCATTACCTTCTGAAGGCCCGGATCCTGGCCCTCCTATGCCCTCGTCAGAGTGGTGGACTGGTTAGGTTAGTCTGTCCTCTGGTGACTGATGGATCCAATTGGTTTTCAAAAGTGTCTGGGGGATATACCCGCTGACCCTGACGGCTGCTCTGCCGATGACTTGGTTGCTTTGTGGAATGACCTCTTGACCATGGCCATTGACACGGTTGCACCTGAGCATCCACTGCCACTGTTTTGCCAGCACAGGTCCCCTTGGTTTACTGAAGACCTGAGGTGGCTGAAGCTGGAAGGGAGGTAGAGTGTAAGTGACGCTCTGCTTGTGCTGAAGCCGACCGATTGTGGCATAGATAATTTTTGAAGGGCTATGCCATGGCTGTGATGGTGGCAAAAAACCTTTCTTCTTCACTAGTCTAGCATCTGTAAAGTCTCGTCCAGCAAAGCTGTTCTGAGTGGTGAGGGGCCTAGTTAACCCGGCCTGTCTCCTCCAATAAATGGAGTCATCTGTTGCCCACTGTGACATTTGTATTAATTACTTTGCAGACAAAATCGCTCATATTCACCATGACTTGGGTGCTACCATTTTAATCGCAAGTTAAAAAAGGAAGCAGAAAGACCAAAAGTCTTCCACTTCGGCTAAATGGGGAGGTGAAGGAGGCTATTAGAGCCAAAAAGGCATCCTTTAAGGAATGGAAGGTTAGTCCCAATGAAAATAATATGAAAGAGCATAAACACTGGCAACGTAAATGTAAAGTGTTAATAAGGCAGGCCAAGAGAGATTGTGAAGGGAGGCTTGCTAAAGAGGCAAAAACAAGCAACAAACTTTTTCAAATACATCAGATGCAAGAAGCCTGCTAGGAAGTCAGTTGAGCCATTAGATGACAAGGGTGTAAAAGGTGCGCTCAGGGAGGATAAGGACATTGTAGGAAGCCGAACTTCACTGCGGAAGATTTTGGGGAGGTACCCACGCCAGATCCTTGCTTTGTGGGTGAGGAATTGGAAGAGCTGTTACAAATCAATGTGATTTTGGAGGATGTTCTAGGGCAAATTGACAAACTGAATACTAACAAGTCACCAGGGCCAGATGGCATTCACCCCAGAGTTCTGAAGGAACTCAAATATGAAATCACAGACCTAGTGTTATAATAATAATAATAATAAATTTTAATAATACATTTATTTAGTGTGTAGACTTGCCATCACACGAACATACAAAAATGAATACAAGAAAACATACAATCAAAATCAAACCAATAACAGGTCAAAGCATCCTACTGAAACCCAGGATTGGAGTCAGAGTTCTATCCCAGAACCAACCTCCCTGTCTTCCCGAAGTGCCCCCCAACAATTTCAGCAGCACCTGACGATCGTTCTGATTTGGGTTCAGGTAGGGGGCAATCCACTTAGCACGGAGACTAACATACCATTTACAATGCAGCAAAATACGCTCCAAAGTGTCAGGGAGCAATCACAAGGAGAAGCAATCAAGTGCTTCCCCTGGAAGCGACCCTTGACCACACCCGAGGGAAAAACATTCATTCTGGCCATTATAAGACATCTATGGACCTGGGGGCTCAGCTGATATTGCAAATAAATAGCTGGAACAAGGGAGTGATCATATAACTCCCTAACTAAAGCCAACGAGGTCTTGCCTCTGAGGATGGCAATCTCATCTTGTGAGGTAATATCAGCCAGCATCTGTAAGAATAGATTCCTAATGCCCTCATAGGTGAGGGAATATAAATCGTCCAAAGCCAAACCCATCCGACCTAACTTGGCCCTAACTTGGCTTTTTAGTAACATTGGAATGTCGTACCTATCAAACACAACTTCATCATAGGATCCATAATATGGCTGTAATCGGTCAAGGAAATGGTTGGCTAAGTCTTCACACGTGTATGAATGGAGGCTTATCAAGACTTTGCAGCAATGTCATTCCATCAAAGATTGCAGTCTGCATTTCTTGTGGCATCTGTGTATCTGTACATGATAGTTTGCCAATTAGAGATTCAAGAATTGAAAGGTTACTCTTTGTTGGTAAGAGAAGGTCTTCCTCAGCTGTAAAGAGAGAGCGTTGAACCACGGCAAGCTGTGAGGGTTTGGATGAGGTCGAGCCATCTGCAATTGAATCCTGACAAGAAGGAGGTGATGTTGGTGGGCGAGGGCTTGGGTTTGGGGGACCTGGGGGTGGTTGAATCACCTCTTGTTGGGGGTGGGGTTCGCCCTCTCATGGTCTCCCAAGTGCGGAGTCTGGGTGTGCTCCTCGATCTGCGGCTCAGCCTGGAATCTCAGGTTATGGCTGTGTCGGGGAGTGCATTTCTGTAGTTACATCTTGTCCGGCGGCTTTGGCCATATCTCTTAAACTCCGACCTTGCCACTGTCATCCATGCCTTCATCATCTCGAGGCTGGATTACTGCAAAGCGCTCTACGTGGGGCTGCCTGAGAAGCTGGTCCGGAGGCTGCAGCTGGTGCAGAATGCCGCGGCCCGTCTCCTTATGGAGGCGGGTCGCAGGGAGCGCATGACACCAGTGCTCAGGGCTCTGCTGCCTAGAAAGTACCAGGCCAGGTTCAAGGTGCTGGTTTTAAAGCCCTTCACGGCCTGGGCCCTGCTTATCTGCAGGACTGCCTCACTCCCCGTGTGCCCCTTGAGATCGTCTGTGGGAGCCTTTTTGGAGGTTCCCCGGACGAGGCAGGTGGCCACCGATGTTAGATCTTTTTCGGTGGCCGCCCCTGTGCTGTGGAATTCGCTCCCAGAGGAGGCTCGGTTGGCTCCCACTCTCCTGCTGTTTCGGCGTGTATGTAAGACCTGGCTGTTCCGTCAGGCTTTTGGCGAGGGGTAGGGGTGGGGTGTTTCCGCACATATTGTATTTTAAATTGTTTTTAAAAAATTTATATTGTTTTTATTGAATGTTGTTCGCTGCAGGGGCGGGATATCAATTTTAAATAAATAAAAAACTAAAAAATAAATCTATACTTGGTCTAGACTCTGCAATCAACAGTAGTCTCACCAAAAATCCACGATATTCCTTTAGCTCCAGTATCATTGAGTGCAATTTCAGTCACGGTCTTGCCATTGTCCTTCCGCATACTTAGTTTCAACATTTTCATTGGAGACCACAAGTTGATGGTGTTGGTTTTTAAATTATTTTCAACAAACTCTTCATAGACTATCTGGCCAATGACATTTCGGGAACAAATGTCCTGTTTTATCACGTCACCCGTTACACTCTTTGTCATACAGTTCAGCAGATCTCCAGATGTTCCTTTGAACACATCAGCAAGCCTGGCAACATTATTTTCCTGCCTCTCTAAAAAAAAAAGCTTTGGTATCTTCGTGATGTCATAGCGATAGCAGTTTGTGAAATGCTCATAGCTGCCCTATTCACACTTAATTTTCTTTCTGAAGACATATTTTCTACCCTACCAGAAACAAGCCATCTGAAGAATGAATACACCTCTAATGGAACATGCTCCTCTGTTACATCCAGTCATCCTGTGAACTCCCATCTTTTAGCATTGCTAATAGACTTCCGAAGGACATGTACTGCATCGTACAAAACTCACATGTTCACTTCAATATCGTCATCAGTATTTTCAGCTGTCACACTTATGACACGATCCCGTGTTTCTTTTATACTAACAACCTCTGGTTCATTTCTTCTTGAAGGTCGGTGGAATTCAGCATCCAAGATGTTATCTTTCAGCAGTTTCTTGATGGTTTTCCATGGTATGGATGGGCTACTTGCATTGTTCATGGCATGGATGTTTTCATAAATGGTTTGTATGGTACCCATACTTATTGGTCCATTTTTCAGATAATAATTCATCAAATTGATGAATTCAATCTCCGCTGCTGCTTCAGAGGCTGTAGATTTGGTATGCTCATCAGTGTCAAGTTGGCATAACACATGTGTGACATTCTTTGCCCAGCATGGAAGATGGTATGTAACATCAATGGCACGTCCATCCTCTGTATTGATTGCTGTGTTTGATCTGCAGGACTCCTTTCCACTCTTTTCGATAGCTTCACTGAGATTTTTCTGTGCATTATCAACTTAATGTTTTTAAAGGAGATTCGTTCGGGTGTGAAGGCCGTTGCAAAAAAAATAATATTATTTTTACTGTATGGAATGCATTGTGATCATGTCAGTCTTCTCCTACTCGAATTGCTGTACGATTGTGTTGTAGCAGGTACCACTGATTGGCTCTGGGTCTCATACTGCTTTTTCACTCCATCAAGTTTTCCTTTATTAGTGACATATTGATAACTCCTGTGCCACAATGCCTTGTTGTCTACTAACATTTGTATGGTGATTTCGTGCAGTCGCAAGATGGATACAGTGTACATAGGGTCTTGTTACTTGACCTGTTATTCTATACTATTTAGAACTTCATTTAATTCCTTTTGGCATTTTATACATAGTGAATAGCTGATATCCATTCTTGGAACTTTATTCTCCAGCATACTTGCTTCCATGGCTACTCACACTTCACTATCTGAAACAAAGTGAAAACCTGTTTTTTCATATAGCACGCTAACTGGTTTTTTAATGTAACCCCACAGGCCCAGAGATGGAGGGGAATAATAATTAATAGGGATCCCCCTTTTAATTCCTTCTACCCTCCCTTTAGGCTGTGAGTCCCTGAATGTGTGTCTCGTGGTGCCAGGTGCCTCCACCCAAGGGACTTTAGTGGGATAGATCCACAAATGCAGGTCCCTAGGGAATAATACAGTACCCCATTAGCACACCATAGGACAGTATAAAATGTAATACAAAGACAGATAGTAACCCTTTATAATATGAGAGAGAGAAAACCATCAGCATAACTCACAATACAGAACACAGTCCCCACCCTCTTTTAGTCAACCCTTCCTTTAAAATGTATAGAGGTGGTGGGTTGTTTTGTTTGTTGCAGCGCTGTACGTTGGCCGGCTTAACTCACAGATAGAGTCTCACAGAAATCTCCTCATAAGGTCTCTGGTGGCGAGAGCAGCTCCCTGGCTCTCATGAGTTTCAGGATGCTCTCAGTAACCAGTCTGGGCAGGATGTCAGGCTTGTGATGGATAGCTGGATCACATGGGACACAGTTCCAAGGCCAGGACAGGGTAGAGCCCCATCCTCCTTCAGACAGTCCACGCTTGTCCTCTTGAGATCTTTAACATCTCTTCTCCCTCTCCCTCAGAACCTTCCCACCTTTTTCCAGCTGCTTCCAAGCCCCTCCCCTTCAGGGGTTCTAAGCCTCCTGGGTATAGTAGTTTTACCTTGTCAGGTGAGGCTAAGCTCTGCTGCTCCAATGGTGGCTACATTTATCAATTTGCACCCTATATAAACATTAAAGAGCATAACTTTACCTTTAATTTGAGCTATGTGTGGTTGCTCTACGACCATTAAGAACGGAGATATAGCCAATTTACTGAACAAGGGTTGTCGGCCATTTTGATTTCCCCCACCCCCCTCTGCATCACTTGTGGACTTGGGAACGTGAATTCCAACCCTTGGGGGAGAGATCTTCAAGAAAAAACATACCCTAATATTGTACCACAAATTTCCCACGGAACCTATATTTCTGACCGCTTGCTCCCTGACTAGGAGTGGTGCTGCTCTTTCCTGTCAGGGAGGTCCCAGTGGGTAGTGATGGGTGATTGCTCGTCGTCTGCTTGGGATCGTACCTGTGGTGTCCTTCGGGATTTTATTCTGTTACCTCTCTCTTTCACTGTGTATCTGAGGCCACTGGGTGAGGTCATTCGGAGGCTTGGGATGAGGTGTCATCGATATGCTGATGGACACTCAACTCTCTCTTTTTCATCCGACTCAGGTCCCGCAGTCTCTGTGCTTTTCTGATGCCTGGCTGCTGTCAGGAACTGGATGAGGGTGAGCCTATTGAAGCAGAATCCTGACAAGACTGAAGTGATGATGGTTGGCAGGCCTTGTGACTTGGAGGAGATTGGGACACCTGTCATTGATGGGGTCCAGCCCCCTCTGGTCACTCAGGTTCGCAGCCTTGGAGTGCTCTTGGATCCGTCACTGTGCCTGGATTGTCAGGTGGCGGCGGTGGCCAGGAGCGCTTTTCACCAACTCCATCTGGTGAGGAGGCTGCAGCCTTTCCTTTCTGATTCTGTTCTGGCCACTGTCACCCATGCTTTCATCATTTTGAGACTAGATTACTGAAATGCGCTCTACATGGGGCTGCCCTTGATGACTGTTTGGAAGCTGTAGCTGGTGCAGAATGAGGCTGTTTGGCTCTTTTGGGGGATGAGTTGTCGGGAGCACAGTACACCCATGCTCCGAAGTCTGCACTGGCTCCCTGTAGCTTTCGGGGCACAATTCAAGGTGCTAGTTTTAACCTTTTAAAACCCTAAATGGTCTGGGTCTCATATAACTGAAAGACTGCATGCTTCTCCTACCATGTTCCTTTGTCGTCCCTATGGTTGACCAGGGGAACCTCCTGCACACTCCATCTGTTACCCTTGGCCATGGGGCAGAGGCGCACAGGAGAGCATTCTCTGTTGCTGCCCCCATGTTGTGGAACTCCTTTCCCCAGGAAGTTTGCTTGAGCCGCACTATCTTTCAGAGGCGGTAGGTACAAAGCTTTTTTATTTAGGAAAGCGTTTGGTAGACAGGGATAGGTGGTGTTTGGGGTGGGGTTGTGGGGGAGGATGAGGCCTTGAGGGGTGTCTTTATTGTTGTTTATGGATTATGAGACTTCCTGAACCATGTGGAAAGGGTGACATAGAAACTGAATAAACAAACAAATACATTTCTCTAATTACACCAAAGGAATAACTCTGGCTAGTATCTTCTATTTGTGGCTTGCGGGGCCAACCCCCGGACTGCATTATGACTCCTACACCAAGGAAAGGAAGATTTAAGGGACATATAAGGTGCCCCACATCAGTTTCTGTTGTTGACTCTCAGTGAGTACCTGGTTTGTCTTGGGGAGTCACACAAGCCAAGTGGCTGCCCAGCCTTTCAGGCAGAGCCTTAAAATACTGCATATTGCGGCTTCAATTTCCATTAACGAAAAAGGCTCTTGAGCCACCAGGAGAAACCTAGTACCTCCTCTCCTGTCTCTTGCTCTCTGCTGCTGCAGAAGCATGGTTCAGCACTGCTGTCCATGGCACCCTCCTTACCACTGGCACTTTTGGGACTGATGTCTTCACCAGCACCACGACCATCTGAACAGCTTCAGACTTTCACAGCACCTCATCGTCAATGCCAATCTCCAGCAGCACCATCCCAGCACTGATGATGCATAAAAGCACACATGTGAAAGAGAAAAAAAACCCCAATCAAATAATTTCTTCTGCTTGCAAGAGGGACCAAAAAACCAAGCATGCACTCAAGAAGTCCAACAACTCTGAAAGGAAGAAGTGGGACAAATCGGTGGAGAATGATCATACGTCTAAACAACCTAAGAAGAAATTAAGCCCTGGCAGCCCTCCCTGCCTGACCCAAATTTTCTTTTTCTCCAAGGTCACCGTACAAGCCAACTTCCATCCTGGCTCCAAAGAACTCTTTGGGAGCATCTCTTCAATTCTCATTCCTGGATACTGATGAGCCTCTCCACCGCTCATCACCTCTCTTCTCTTGGCCAGCAGAACTACTTCCAACCTGGTGAAGTAAACTAACCCTGCAGCCTCTGGTATGACTAGAACTGTGCAGCCTATTTTCAGGGATACTATCAGTGGCCACATTTCCCATACTGGCCATCTTGAATATCAGCCATACTCATGGGGCCCAGCCTTCTTATGAACAGCATTACAACTGGTACTATGCAAAAACAAACTCAAAATGTATGTCTGCACCTTCTGCCTCACTTGGCAGACCACCTACCCTGGCTCCCTTGCCAGCACTGATAATGTCTATGGGGCATCCCTCTATGGCCACAGAGGCACAAACTCCTCTAGCTCAGATATCGCAAACTCTCAAGACAATCCTTCAGCAGAATAACCCACCAGCACCATCCACTGGCATGACTGCTGCAACACATTAACAACTCTCTCTGCTCATGCCCCATTGCAGCAAATAACACCACAAGCTCCCTCACTACCCACCTTACCTGTTCCTTCTCTGGCTTCAACACACCTCTTGACATGTTCGGCATCACTGATTTTAGAGAGACCTCCACATTCGTTGGCACAGAGTCCTTTGAACCTCACAGAAGATACTCCACTCACTCGTCTCCAAGATGTTCATCTCATCCCGACAGATACAGAACAAAACCATTCAGTGGATCCCCAAATGTAACTAGAACCTCCAAAGGATACATCAGATACATTCAACAAAAATTCATCATCTTCTTTACACAATTCCTCCAATAACTCCTTGCCAGACTCAGAAGTCTCTCTCTCTATCATCTCCCTTAGATTGTATAACTGATCCCACACAAAGAACTAATTCAGAGGATCATGGAAGAGTCCAATCTCTTTATTATTAAGATGGGTAAAACACTCTATTTGAAAACCAGGGCTGTGGAGGATGAAGATCCAATATACAAAATTCTTAACAAGTATACTTTCTTCAAGGTCACACTGACCCTGTCTAGAAAGTTGATGAAGAATTCTAGAATGCACTGGAACACACCCTCCCAGTTCAATGCCTTTTACCTAGTTTCTCCTGATGACCAAAACATGTTCATCAGGCACCCTCCACCAAATTATATGGTGGTTCATGCCTCATCAGAAAGGCATCAATACAAATCTATGGAAGTATCACCACTCAATAAAGAAGGAAGAAAAACTGACATTTTAGGAAGAAAAACCTCTTCTCAGGAGGTTTCAATATTGTATTGAGATTTTATTATTATTATTAATAATAATAATAATAATAAATAATTAATAAAGCTTTATTACTTAGCCAGATTAGGCCATTGCAAGCCAGACAAACACAACATACATAAGCCCAAACAAAGGAAATAAGGCAACATAGGTGAGAGTACAAAAGAAAAAAATAATACAAAATTTAAAATAGTGGACAAGGAATTGAGCCACCACTGTTTGGAATGCGAGCCTAAATAATTAAAACTGTAAAACCGAGCAATTTAAATAGAATCCTTATCCCTATTCTGCTTTAGCTTGTAAACTTGAATTAAGTATTGGCCCACCATTCCCGTAGTTACTGCTGATCGGTCACTCAAAAAATAGGAAACCTAAAATTCAGAAGAGTGACCCGGGAAGGAGACAAGCAGAGGCGCTAAATATTTCCCCCTTATTGTGGAGAATAATGGGCATTTCAGTAAAATATGGTCCATGGAGTTCACCTGTTTCAAAACACACTGACATAGGCGCTCGGACAACAGAATTCCTCTATCTGCCCTCTGGGCAGAGGGAAATGCATTCAGTCTGGCCAAGAGAAATAACCTTCTTGCCCTGGGCGATAGACTGCCCCCCAAATAAGACATAGGAGCCCGAGACTCGTTGGCTATCCCAGAATAGTGCCCCAGGGCCCTGCTAGCACCCAATTCGGCTCATGTCTCCTGCCACGTAATATTAGACAGTCTTTCAGCTAACTGCTTTCTTGCCCCCCTAAACCCCAACGGGGCCAAGACAGCTGGGCTGAAGCACAGATGTTTGATTTTATCAACCACCGTGGCTGCTCAAATGTTTGGGGACTTATCCTCCATGACCAATTGTGACCATGGGGCGGCCATGTTTAAAAAAAAAAAAAGGCGAAGCCAATATGTTATAGCTCCCTGCCAGATCCTTTCCTGGAGCAGCAGAAGGCCCCACTCTAGGCATAAAGCTTGGTTAATATCCCAGCAGGGGCAGAGAGTAAGGCTCTGATGAAGCCAGATTGTAATCTTTCTAGGCCCTTGGTCTTACCTAGTGCCCAGAAATGGGTTCCGTAGAGTAATTGGGGAATGGCTTTGTGCAGATAGATTTTAATTGCCGGGGTAGCTAGCTGCCCTCCCCTTGATCTAAAAAAGCTCAGCAGTGCTTTATGTAGCTGCTTAGCCTTGTCCTGCGCTGCCTGAGATTGCATCATCCAGGCCCCATTTGATTGAAAGAGGAGACCCAAGTACTTGTAGACACGGACTTGCAAAATTACCTTATCATCCAGCAGCCATTTATGGCTTACTCTCCTACGAGAGAATATCAGAACCTTTGTCTTGTCATAATTTATTTCTAGCCAGTTCTTCCTGCAATAACTCCTGAAGGATTCTAGTGGGCACCTCAACTCGCTCTGTGTACGGGAGAGCAACACCGTGTCATCCGCATACAATACTCTTAACTCCTAATTGCGGCGCGTATTCATCTGCGGCAGTAAGCACTTCCAGTACGTCATTCAAATATATATTGAATAAAGTGGGGGCTAATATGCAGCCTTGCTTGACACCCCTTCTAACAGCTATCTTATTGGACAACATCCCTTGGTTATTTAATCTCACCATAAGTGAGTTATTCCTATGTAAGCTAATAATTAAATGCGGAAGAGCTGCGGAGAGAAGGGCTGTGGAGGCAGAGCCGCTGCCCAGCCACTTTACTCTTACAAGCCTCACCTGGACTTGCTGGGGACGCCAGGGAGCGGAGGCAGGGGCTTCTCCCTGTGAAAAGAAAA
>QEPC01015050.1:309113-357124 GCA_003113815.1 Sphenodon punctatus
CCCCCCCCCCCCGAACCGAGGGGGCCATCATTTCCATCTACTTACCCACTAGTATCACCTCCGTCTTGTCAGGATTCAGTCGCATAGCCCTCATTCAGTCCCCCACAGCTGCCAAACACCAGGTAAGTACCGAGACAGCCGGGCCTGGGTCAGTTGAAAATGACAGTTGGGTGTCATCCGCATACTGATGACCCCTCACCCCGTACCCCTTGATCACCTCACCGAGTGGCTGCATGTACACGTTGAACAGGAGAGGGGACAAGACAGAACCCTGCAGGACCCCACACATGAGGTCTCAGTGAGATGAAAAATAATCACCGAGCACCACCCACTGAGTTCTCCCGGTCAGGAATGAGCGGAACCACTCAAGGACGATCCCGCCCACCCCTGCACTATCCCGCAGGTGCTTCACCAACATCTCATGGTCAATGGTATCAAATGCAGCCAACAGATCTAATAGGACCAAAAGGGTCGATCAACCCTTATCTTTTTCCCGGTGCAGATCAGCCACTAATGCGGTCTCAGTGCCATGCCCCGGACGAAAGTCAGACTGCAAGGGATCCAGATATCCGACATGGTCGAGATGCCCTTGGAGCTTCTGAGCCACTACCCGTTCAATAATCTTCCCTAAAAAGGGAAGGTTAGAGACAGGACATTAGCTGGCGGGGGAGTCAACGTCAAGTGATGGTTTCTTGAGCAGAGGCCATACCACCACCTCTTTAAGGCAGCTTGGCACTCTGCCCTCCCGTAGGGAGGCGTTGACCACCCCAGCCAGCAATGGCCTCATTGTCTCCCAGCCGCTCTTAGTCAGCCAGGACGGGCATGGATTTAATTCACAAGAAGTGGCTCGAACACCTCCCAGCACCCCACCGCATCAGCAGCTGTCACCGACTGAAACTGATCCCATAAAATTGGACAAGTTGGGGTTTCCACCACCTCTACCTCCTCCACTGTATTAATTGTGGCATCGAGGTCTTGGTGTATACGAGTGAAGTAATCCTCAAAAAGGTCACAGCGGGCAGATGATGACGCAACTCCAGGATTGACCAGCTCCCGTATAACCCGGAACAGCTCCGCCGGATGGGATTTTGTGGATGCTATGATGGCAGCAAAGAATTCCCTCTTTGCTGCCCCCATAGCCACGGCATAGGCTCATAAACTAGCTCTATGCCGCAATCTGTCGGCTTCAACCCGAGAACAACGCCACCGTTGCTTCAACCGTCGCCCCTCTTGCTTCAGCATCCGCAGCTCCTCAGAAAATGAAGGAGGCCTGCAGAGCCTCTGCCTGGGCAACGGATGCCTGGGAGCTGTTTGATCGATGACCTCTGTCAGCAAGATGTTCCAAAGCCTTACAAGGTCATCAATGTGACGGTCGTCACGGTCAGAGGGTAACTCCCCCAGAGTGCCTAGAAACCGCGCTGGGTCCAACAGCCTCCGAGGGAGGACCATCCTAATAGGTTCTGCACCCTTCCGGGGGCAGACATGTGCTAGAAGGAAGGTTTGTAGGAGGTAATGGTCCATCCATGACAAGGGCACAGCTGATATCTCCCCCATTAATGGACCACCCGCCTCAAGGCCAGTGCAAAACATGAGGTCTAAAGTATGTCCTTCAAGACGTGTCAGGCCGTTAACCCTGTAGGACAGGCCCGTGGTTGCCATGGTGGCCATGAACTCATGTTCGACTCCCCTGAGAACCACATCGGCGTTAAGGTTGAGGTAGCCAAACTTGGGGACTGCAACACCACCTCTGACACAGCCTCCGCCAGAGTCTGTACTGGTGGGTGCACAGTATACCAGTAGCACTCCCAAACTGTCCCCTGCCAAATCAAACACAAGATGGGGCCTTCCAGAGCTACCATGGATCGCACTGGATACCTCCTCAGAGACCATCCCTCTTTAAAAACCATATCTACACCACCACTCCGGCCACGGCTGGTGCTGCACGGAATACCCGACTGGAACAAGATCAGCCAGAATTGGCCCGATTCATTGTCTAGCCAAGTCTCTGTAATACATGCGAGATTGGCGGCATGGTCCAGTTTTACTTTCTGGACTGTTGTCACCTTATTTGCCACCAATCTCGCATTTAACAGCACCAAAACCAGACCAGGGGGCCCCTGACCAAGCTCCACCTGCTCATATGCTGGGGGAGAAGTAAGCGGGACGTGCACTAAGCACCTGTCCCGCCTCACCACTCTCCCTCCCTTCCCCCTGAGACCATACCTCCCCTGACCTATTACAGCCCCAATAACTATTACGACCCCAATAACCACACCTACTCCCCCCTCCCCCCCGGCTGTCCTGCCCAGTCCCTTCCCGGCTGTCCCACCCAGGGTGCGAGGGAGAACCCTCCCCCCTTCCTTCCCAACATATTCACCCCTACTCTACCCACCCCTTGGGTCTCTCCCTCTCACAGGGATTCCCCCCTCCCTACTATTCGGGCTATGCCTCCCCGTCTCACTGGGAGACACAGTCCGCCCCTTCACCCAACCTCCCCCCACCTCCCCAACCCCTGACTCTCCTCTGCCACCTGAGAGTCTGTTACCACCCTCCTTGGTCTCTCTCCCCCTCTCTCACTGAGGGAGAAGACCATACCCCCCTACTCCCTTCCCCCCTCCATATCCCTTGCCCCCCGCCACAGAGGGGTATCCCAAAACCCAACCCTCCCTTTCCCCACTCAGTTAAATTTCTTCCCCTTACCCCACAAATCTCCCCATCTTTAACTAAAATACATTCCCCCATAATCTCCAATACCCCCCAATCACAGTTTCCCGCCCCGACCCTGCCAAGGGCCATGCCCAAGGGCCCTTGAGTGCGGCCTTTAGGCGTGCTGCCTGAGGCATGCGCCTGCGGCGCAGCTGGGCCACTGGCTGCCTTTGGCCCTTAAGGGCCGGAAGTCCCCTGTAGAGCGCCCGCTGCGCCCCCTCCTCCAACTGGGGGAGATGGGAGCTGGGGACCGGCCACACTCAGTTTTGATGGGGCCCGACCTGGCCCTGCCGCTGCTGCTCGCGCTGCTGCCACCGCCGTCCTGACCCCCGGTCAGTTGCTGCTGTTTGTGGGGGGGTACGAGGGAACTGTGGCGTAGCTGGGCCACCAGCTGCCTTTGGCCGTTCAGGAACCTTTGTGTTACCACCGCTTTATCATTTAGGAGCGGTAGTATACCAACACTATCCCATCTATCTCCTAGCCCCTTATGAAAAAGTTCATCTTTTATCTTCATTAACGAGGAGAAAGAGGGACCTACTCCCTCTGCTACGTCCAGGAGATCCTGTTTCGGAAGTCTCTTTGGATAGTAACCCCTAATCTTCATCCGGTACTGGATGGATCGCGTTTGGGCAGTCATACGAGTATTGCTGGAACCTGGACCGGAATTCACTATTGACCTTTTTGAACAATTAGGCTTTGTGATAAATTTCCCCCCAAAATTAGTTCTAACTACTAATCAAAACATTTATTTTGTAGGTGCGAACCTCGACTCCATCTGACAAAGAGCCTTTCTTTTGGAAAGACTAAATGTGTAGTGCAGGACAGCATCTCAAAACTTCAACAACAACCAAAACAGACTACATGCTTCTTGCAACTTTTGGGACAGGAACCTGCTTCCACAACTTCAGTGGTCCGTCATGCTTGTTTGCGAACGAGACCTCTTCAACACCGGCTAGCATGGAGATATTTGCTGTCAATAGCTGATCTCACCAAGCCTTTGATACCCCCCTCTATCCTCCAGACACTTACTATGGTGGAAGTTGAAGACCACTTACTACAGGGCATGCCTTTTACACAGCTTTCCCCAGCAACTGATCACAGCAGATGCTTCCATGCTTGGCTGGCGGGTGCATTGCAATGGTATGCAAATAAACAGAACTTGGAATGTGTGGGAATGCACATTCCATATCAATTTTTTGGAACGAAGAGCAATAAGACTTGCTATGAAAGTGTTCTTACTACACATTTGGGGCACAACATTACAAATTGCCCCAGACAATACCATGGCTGTGCAGTACAACAAGCAAGGGGGTACCCACTCCTCACACCTTTGCAGAAAAGCGATAAAGCTTTGGAAATGGTGCATAGCTCACGACATGCATCCCATGGTTATGCATCTGGCAAATCAATTGATCATGGTAGCACACAGTCTAGACAGGACACCAACACTCCAACATGAATGGCTGCTCAACACTGCAATTGCCTGCAACTTATTCTACATGTGGGGTCATCCTCGCACAACTCTCTTTATGACCCCTGTAAACACACAATGTCCACGGTTCCGCAGCGTGGCAGAAGTAGGAAAAACCTCCATGAACGATGCATTTTCTTCTTTACTGGGAAAAAACCTTAATATACACTTCCCCCAATATCTTGTGTCATGTCGAAACTGACAAGACTAGACCACGTGTATGCTGATAGCATCCAACTGGCCCAGACAACCATGGTGTACACAGTTGGTAGCCATGTCAGCAAAATGCTACAGTATGGCTGATACCTTCTTGACATGGCAAGATCTACAGGACTTACCAGATAAAATAGCACAAATCCTCAAGAGTGTGCAAAAGACCTCCATTGCAGAGACCTATGAAGCAAAATGGAAAAGATTTATTACCTGGACATCCACAGCCAACTTCAACTCACAGCCAACAGCAATTAAATACATAATTACCATACTTGTCTCCAATCCCAAGGTCTTGACACATCATCTTGAAAGTTCATCACACTATAATTTCTGCCCATCATCCTCCCATTGATGGATTCCCAATTTTCTCCCACCTAATCCTAAAATGATTTCTAAAGGGCATCTTTAACATCTGTCCTATTATTTGAGAGCAGTGCCCCTTATGGGCACTTAAACTTGGTTTTAGGTAGACTCATTCTACCTCCATTTAAATCCCTAGCTACCTGTTCCCTCCATCAACTATCTCTCAAAGTATATATTCTGGTAGCTTTAACATCTGCTAGGAGCGTGGGAGAACTTGCAGCCCTATTGATACTACCCTCCTTTGACATTTCATAAGGACAGTGTCACCCTGCAGCTGCCTCCTTTATTCAAATCAAAAGTTATATCACAATTTCATATGCCCCAAGGAATTACTCTACTTGTGTTTTTCCCTAGACCTCACATGACCAGAGGAGAGTCAGCATTCCATACCTGAGACGTGAAAAGAGCACTTTCCTTTTATGTTGAAAGAACAAAATCATTTAGGAAAACTTCCTTTCACTTTATAAGCTCAGGAGGTCCTTCTCCAGGTTCCACAGTAACCTCACAAACCATATCATCTTGGCTAGTGGACTGCATCACTCTTGTGTTATGTTATCTGACAAAAGAATTTCCCTCTGGTCTTTAAAGGCTACTCTTACCAGGGTGATGGCAACTTCCGCAGCAAACTTTCACAAATTTCTCATAGACTAAATATGCAAGACTGTGACATGGAGCTCTTCTCTCACATTGCTAAACATTACGCCCTTGACCTCTTAGCACGTTCAGATGCTGAGTTTGGGAGGGCAGTTTCATAATCTCTTTAAGTAGGCCTCCTCCCTAATAGGACTACCTCTTTTAATTCACCCATAGGTGTGAGTCGACCGAGCCCCACTCATAGAAGAAACTTGTATATATTCATCTGTAACCATGGTTCTTCGAGATAAGCTCTGTCATTCTCACCACTCACCTTCCCCTCTACATCAGAGCCTAACTTAGAGGACACTAGCTCTGGTGTGGGGGTTGAAACGAGCAGAGGTAACTCATGGCCTGTTCTCTCCTTTCTATAGTGCTGCCAGAAGCCTGCCAACAGCATGAGCCATGCTGGGAGAGGTCACAGAGCACAAAGGAGTAACTGCTTTGAGAAGCTTTGGGGCTGATCTGCGCAGGCACAGCTCCCATATGTGTGAGTGGACAGAGCCCATCTCAAACAACCAAGGTTACAGGTAAGTAACCTCAGTTTGTGTCACTAAAAATGTTCCTGTTGATTCTAAAGTCCTCTACCAAGATCATTTGTTTGTGGGTGGAGGGTTTTCAGGAACATGTCCTGAAAACATGTCTTTTGCCCTCCCAGTCTCAGGACACCTTTGGGTGAATTTGTGCCTCTTGAAGTAGAGACCAAACACTTTTCTACCAGCCACCCCAGAGTGCAACTGAAAAATGAGCCTGTAGGATCAATTTGTTTATTCCTCCAAAAGGAGACATCATTGTAATTTGACAGCAACTGCTCCAACGCTTGAAATTCCTGATTTGTCATGATCCATTTGAAATGATGTGGGCCATGCAACTTTTGTCATGACTGTTGAAAAAAGAAAAGCTAAATTACGTTTTGGGCTGCTTTAACAAATGCACTGAGAAGACACACCTCGAATACCGTGTTGAGTTTTGGGCACCATGCTACAAGAAGAAAGTTGATAAATTGGAGAGAATTCCAAGAAGGAGCAACCAACATGATAAAGGGGCTGGAAAACAGGCCATATGAAAGGAAAGACTGAAAGAAATGGGTATGTTTAGCAGAAAGAAAGATAAAGTGGGGATATGAGAGTAGTTTTCAAATATATGAAAGGATGCCACAAAAAAAGGCAATGAACATTTGTTCTTGACTGTCTCTTGGAAGATGGAACAAGAGGGAATGGGCTTAAATTGCTACAAGGGTAGATTTCAGTTAAATATTAGGAACAACTATCAACAGTTCTTATAGCTGAAGAATGGAATAGGTTGGCTAGGGTGACTGTGGAATCTCTTTCCTTGGATGTGTTCAAAAGCTGTCTGGACTGTATCAGGCAACCACCTGGCAGATGCAAGAGTTCAGGATATGATAGCTCAGGTTATCCACCTGCCTGACCCCTAGCTGCGACTTCATCAATGTCAGCCCTTCTCCCACAATGGGGTAGCATGTCATCAAGTGTGAGCCAATGCTTTTGTGATGCTTCCAACACAGGTTCGTAAATGACCTAGATTGCCCATGTCTGAGCAGTATTGTATTTCTTTTCTGCCTTGTTCCTAACATCTGCAAGGTTTTCTCTGTTCAACAAGGAAAGTAGGTCTACGTAGTCCCCTTTGGCTAGTAAAAAGTGATTCTTGAGTGGAGCAGAAATACTCTGGCATGGGGGCCTTGTCCCCTTGCAAACCTATCGTTTTTGTGCACCCAAAGAACTTGTGTTAGAAAGGATGTAGGAAGTGATATGAGCACCTGTGCTCATCACTTAAGCATCAGCCCACACTTGATAACATGCTACCACATTTGGGGGTTGCCATTGCTAATGTTGCAGCTAGGGGGCAGGCCGGTGGAGAACCCTGTGTTGTCCCATCCTGGGTGCTTGCATCTGTCAGATGATTGCCTGCTGTAGCCACAACTCAAATTACTGCATTAGGCTGCCTAGTAAAGCAGCGCCTAGAAACGTACCTGCTGCTGTGTGGTCACTAATACGCCAGTGGAACTCTTGTCTTGATTTCCAGCAAGGGTGCTCCAGAACTGACACCGAAACCAATCTGCTGTCTGGAAGGAGTGACCAGCTGTTCAGATCTCACAAGGCCCACTGCAGATCTAATAACTGGAGGCAGCCTGTATAAAAACATAAGTGTCCTACTACGACAGACCAAATGGTCCATTGAGCCCAGCAGCCTGTCTCCGACAGTGGCCAATCTCAGTTTCTTGGGAGAAGTACCCAGCAGGTCACAATGGGGTGATCCATTCCTTGTTGTTCATTCCCAGCCGTTAATGGACCTACACTCCAAGAACTTATCCAATCCTTTTTTTAAACCCTGCTATACTACTGACCGTGACCAAATTTCAAAAACTAATTATACACTGAGTGAAAAAATACTTTATTTTTTTGTTTTAAATCTGCTACCAGTTTCATGGAGTGTCCTCTAGTTCTAGAACTAATTGAGAGGGTAAATAACTGCTCCCTGCTTACTCATTTCACACCACTCATGATTTTATAAGCTTTTATCGTATCCCCTCTGTTGTCTCTTCTCCAAGCTTAAGAGCCCTAACGTATCAAGCCTCTCATCATACAGAACCTGTTCCAGACCCTTGATCATTTTTGTTGCCCTTCTCTGTATCTTCTCTAGTTTTACTATATCTTTATTGAGATGGGGCAAGGCATGGCAGCCTGCACACCTAAGTCAGCCTATAGGACATGCCAGGCCCATAGCTTGACCAGTGAATCTTGCATCCTGCCAGGCAGATGTGTCCCAACCTGCTGGTGGTAACTTAGGAGTACAGGGACTTGTATTTCAAAGCATACATACTCCATATGTTGGGGGACCATGTCCTTTTGTGATGGTTCCACTGCCCCCACTCACCTGTTTCTATAAGGGTGGAATTGTGTGCCTGGTGAACAGCAGCTGACAGCCACTTGCTGCCCTTGATTCAGCTGCAGTCATAATGGCTGCCACTTCCTGCCAGATCAATAAGTGTATCATTTCCATTAGCTTAGCAGAAGGACCTTTGGGGAATGGGAGGAAGACTGCTTTAGGGGAAAGTGGGATACATGCTTATTATGGACAGGCTGCCTGTACCACACATACCCCCTGACAGGCAGGTGAAAGCGCCATGTGCCTGTAGCCAGTGAGATCCGCTGCATGTGGCAACCCTGGGTGGGGCACTGACTTTTTTTCCTTGTCATTCTGGACAAATTTTCTCTTCCTCTCTCTCTCCCTCCCCCCTTTAAGAACTAAATTACTTGCCTCTGTACATAAGACAAAGTTATATGTAATTCAGCTAACAAACTTCCAGAGTCTTTGTTTTGCCACCAGGTAAATTGGTCAGTGATGAATAGATGTGCTAGATAAAGAGGATTACAAATATATTACAAATATTACAATAGGATTACAAATATTAATTTTGATCAATTTCTATCTTCTTTGTGTGGCTTCTGATCAGTGAGTTGGTATGTTGCTCTTTAGCCTGAAAAGTTCAAAAAGTTGGTCCTTGACAATCCTATGAAATACCTATGTTATAAATACCTATATCCACTGCTAGGCTTGTTAATTAAACACAAACTACATCTTGGATCTCAGTGACTTTATAGGACTAGTTCGTGTCTGGTGAAAGGGAAAGAGGAGAGATTCTTATAGACCTGTCCAATTTCTCTTTGTATACTAGGGACAATACATTGCTTCTAACCTGTAATTTTTGTGTGTGTGGTGGTGTTATGGATGAAGTAACTTATCAATAGTGGCACTGGATTTCCGAGTCTCTTCAGAAGCTCCTTTCCTATCCATGCAAAGGATTACATGAGTTTCACAGTTTGTTGGTGAAAAAGTGTCTGTTGTATCAACACTGCAAGTAGATGTACAAAATGGTGAGAGCGAATGTCCATTATCTCGCAGACTAACAACTCATGTAATTTAAACACCTTTTGATAGCTTTCCAACCTCTTATTTCTCATTTTAGTGGAAATAAAGATAATTAAAATGATTGTAATAGCACATGAATTATTTTTAAATGTTTACGCAATAGCAAACTTGGTCATGCTTTTAAACTGCACTTAAATTATAAAGCAATTTGGATGAAAGAGTGGAAACTGGTATTTTGCCTGTAACAGAAAGTTGTTTTGTCTACCATGGAGTGATATAAAGTAACAATGATGGTTAACCCCCTTTTTTGTTGCCTTATAATTGGCAGATGACTTTCAGATACATGATTTCAGCAGACTTCTGTTTTGCATAATTCTTTTGTTGCTACCTATTCTCTTCTGGTTGGCTAATACTGAGGTAATTTTCACATGAAGTTCATCTTTCTAGATGTATTTTTATGGCTATAAATACAGCTTTTGGAGAATTAGCATGGAAATGTTTCATATAACTACAGGGTTTTTAAAAAAAATTACTTCCTTGATGTTTATAGGTTCAAATAAATGTACTCTGCTCCTGCAGAGGGCATCCTCTTTTAGGCAACATGTACCGACTTCGACGCTGCACTTATTACGACCTACCACTGCACCAACTGGTGGAGATGTGTCCGGGTGGACACATCCAACTGGTGCAGGATGTGTCCACCCGGTGGAATTCGACATTCCTGATGCTTGAGCGGCTTCTTGAGCAGAAAGCCACCTTGCATCAGGTTCAACTGGTGATAGTTTATTGTGTGGATGTCAAAGACCAAGATTGCTCACGACAAATAAGCTAAACTAAACTGGTGACACACAATGGGGCACCTCCAGGGTACAGTGGGTCAGAATGGGAGATCCTGGCTCACACGGTCTTCGTGCTCAGACCGTTCCTGACTGTGACGGAGACCATCAGCTCCTCCATTGCTACCATCAGCCAGGTGACCCCTCTGGTCCAGAGTCTCCTTAGGAGGCTGGAGGAGATTCTCCAGGGGTGGGATTGTGGCCTTCAGGGCAGGAAGCTGGTGACTGAGGGGGTTGCCCTGGTGTGGCAGCTGAAGGCAGGGCTGAAGGCACGGTTCGATGAACTCCTGCAGCAGGAGGAATATGTTTTGGCAACCATGCTGGACCTCAGGGTCAAGGGCAGCATGGCATGCCAGACAGCACTCTATGGGCACTGGAAGGGTGACCTGGTGGAGAGGGTCCGGCAGGGAGAGCAGACTCTTGAGAGAGCGCAGCAGGACGCCCCTGGGGATGATGGGAGTAGGAGCAGCCACCCCTTTCAGCCAGCGGGGTCTATCCCTGCCCCCAGCCACAGCACCAACAGCAGGCTGAGCAGCAGCAGCCTCCTCTATTGTGAGCAGCATCAGCTTGTATGTGCAGGCCACTCTGGGGAGCATGGGCTCGTGCACAGCAGGGCAGGCAGCGTGGTTGAGGGCAGTGGTGGAGGTGGTGCCCAAGCAGAGCTACGTGAGGGAGTACAACAGCGCCTCAGCAGCAGTGGAGACCTACCTGGAGGAGGAGCCGTGCATCGATCCCAGTAGCGATCCCTTGGCTTACTGGGCTGGCAAGACCAGTGTGTGGCCAAGGATCTGTTGTCCTGCGCATGGATGAGTGTCCCCAGCGAGCGGGTGTTCTCCATGGCAGGGGACATTTGCTCGCCGCACCGGCTGAGACTAGGGTGCAAGTTGGTGGAGAAGTTGCTGTTCCTTAAGGTGAACCTTCCGCTGCTGGGATTCCCCGAGCTGCCCCTGGACATGGATTGATGGTGCAGTAGCATACGCCATCCCATGCCAGGAGCAGTCTTGGGACAGGGTTCCTCCTCAATCTGGACTGCTGCTGCTGAGGTGCTGTCCCTCCCTCCCAATGCCCAGCCCCCGCCCTGCCTCTCTTTCTCTCACTAGATGGTCTCAGCCGGCCTATCTGACTGACCTCATGATGCTGGGTGGCACTGGGAAGCTGTAAGCCTGCCAGCCGGCCTCTGGCTAGACGATCTCGGCCTGCCTATCTGACTGGCTGTCTCTTGTGTGTTGCAGTCTTCTCCAGCCTATCTGAGTGCCCTGCCAAGATCCCAGCCTGCCTTCCCTACTATCTCTCATGCCATGCTGCTGGTCTGCCTGCCCGCCCAGGTTGCCAAGATCAAACCCTGCCTCAGCCTGCCTTCCGATGCTTGTGCCATGCTGCCTGTCTGCCCGCCTGCCCAGGTTGCCAAGGTCAAACCCTGCCTCAGCCTGCCTTCTGATGCTCATGCCACGCTGCCTGTCTGCACCCGCCCAGGTTGCCAAGATCAAACCTAGCCTCAGTCTGCCTTCCGATGCTCATGCCAAAGTGCCTGTCTGCGCATCAGCCCTGTGGACAAAGCTGAAGCCCTGCCCCAGCCTACCTGTCTCTCATGCCCAGGTGCCTGTCTGCCTGCCCTGGCAACCCTGGGTGATGTGCTCCACTGACCTGGTAATCCTGCTGCTGTTGTCTGCTGGTCCATGGGTGCTCTGCCTGGCAAATCCAAATGTGCCCACGCAATCCTGCTGTTACTGTCTCCTGCTGTATGGGAGCTCTTCCCTGGCAAATCCTACCATCCTGGCTCTATGGGTGCTGGGCACAGGCAAACCCTGCTGCTGCCATCTCTGCTGTTCCATGGGTTCTGTGCCCTGGCAATCCAATGTCCACTGCTGCTCCCAATGTTGCCTCTGCTGTGCCACAGGTTCTGAGACCAGGCAATCCAATGTCTGCCGCTGCTGCCAATGCTGCCTCTGCTGTGCCATGGGTTCTGTGCCCTGGCAATTGAATGTCTGCTGCTGCTGCTAATGCTGCCTCTCCTGTGCCATGGGCTCTGTGCCCTGGCAATCCAATGTCGTCGTCTGTTGCTGGTGGTACTACACATCAGCCATTTGCTCCTCACTGTTGTAGATGGGCATAGCATGGATGAATGCACCAGTGGGCGAGGGCTGGGTGTCCATGAGATTTACCACCGGACAAGGCTTGCCCAGTTTTCAGTAGAGCTTCTTGAGCTCCGTCAAGTATGATGCCAGCCTGCAATGCCCGGCCAAGTAGGGGTGCCAGACATCAAGCCCTGGCCGGGCCTCGGCCACTGCTCCGCCGATGCCAGCCTGCAATGCCTGGCCAAGTAGGGGTGCCATACTGACTATACCACATAACACATAGGTGCCATACCACAGAGCACCCACTCATGGTCACGCACAGAGGACTTGCTGAAAATCCAGAGTGCTTTGTGCAAGGGAAACTGAATAGCTCCACTGATGCCTGGCAGCCTGCAAGGCACAGCCAAGTAGGGATGCCAGCCACTCCAGCCCAAGGCCCCACCATCAGGGTTCTGGGACCCACGTTCCAGGCAGGGAGGGCTGTCCATTCACATCATCCAGAAGCTGCCACTCTCTAGTCCCAGGACCCACCATCAGGGTTCTGGGGCCGTCATTCTGCTCACAGGGAGCTGTCATTCCACTGGATCAAGAAGCACCCATTCCAGCCCTAGGACCCACCATCAGGGTTTTGGGGCCTGCATTACAGATAGGGAGGGTTGTCCATCCACATCATCCAGAAGCTGCCACTCTATTCCCAGGTCCCACCATCAGGATTCTGGGGCCATCATTCCACTCACAGGGAGCCGTCATTCCACCGCATCAAGAAACAGCTAGCCACTCCAGCCGCAGGACCCACCATCAAGGTTCTGGGGCCAACGTTATAGGCAGGGAGGGCTGTCTTTCCTCATCATCCATAAGCTGCCACTCTAGTCCAAGGACACACCGTCAGGGTTCTGGGGCTGTCGTTCCACTCGCAGGGAGCCGTCATTCCACCACATCAAGAAACAGCCAGCCACTCTAGCTCCAGGACCCACCATCAGGGTTCCAGGCAGGGAGGGCTGTCGTTCCACTTCACTGTCTGCCAATGCTCCCCAATGCCAGCCAGCTTACTTTCAAGACAGGGAGGGCTGTTCATCCACTACATCCAGAAGCTGTCACTCCAGTCCCAGGACCCACCGTCAGGGTTCTGGGGCCTATGTTCCAGGCAGGGAGAACTGTCCATCCACGTCATCCAGAACCTGCCACTGTAGTCCCAGGACCCACTGTCAGGGTTCTGGGGCCTACATTCCAGGCAGGGAGGGCTGTCATTCCACTTGACTGTCTGCAAATACTCCACCCAGCCTGCAACGCCCAGCGAAGTAGGGGTGCCAGCCACTGAGTCCTGGCCGGGCCTCTGCTGCTACTCCACCGATGCCAGCCAGCCTGTAATGCCCAGCCAAGTAGGGGTGCCAGCCGCAGTTACTGTGCACTGGCAATCCAGTGTCTGCTGCTGCTACTGGTACTGCATGTCAGCTATTTGCTCCTTCCTCTTGTAGATGGGCATAGCTTGGATGAGTGCACCAGTGGGCGGGGCTGGGTGTCCACGAGATTGCAAGGCTTGATCAATTTGCAGTAGAGCTTCTTGAGATTGGTCGAGTATGATGCCAGTTGGTAACATCCGGCCAAGTAGGGGTGTCAGCCACCAAGTCCTGGCCGGGCCTCTGCTTAGTGCTCCACCGATGCCTGGCAGCCTGCAATGCCCAGCCTCTGCTGTTGCTGCATCTCCAACTGCCTGCCATGCCCCCACAGGCACCCATGGAGCACACCAAGCCGCTGCTGAACTTTCAAACATTCAGGGGGGTCCAAACTCCGCAGGACCGAACCCATGAACCCGAACTAAGTTTTTAGTCCGAACATCCGAATTCCAGTCTGTTCGCACATCCGTATTGGTGACTCGCTTGCGGGATTCAGCTGGGGTGGGCAGGATTGTTTTTGAATGGTTCCACTCTTTCCTGTTCAGAAGAATTCAGCTAGTGGTGCTCAGGAAGTGTTCATTGTTCCAGGACCATTCGTGTGGAGTCCTGCATGGTTCCATTCTGTCCCCATTCCTGTTCAACATGTATATGCAGCCGCTGGGTGAGGTCGTGTAATGGTTTGATGTTCAGTGTCATCAATATGCTGATGGCACCCAACTCTGTTCTCTTTTTCATCCGACCCAGACCCAGCAGTCTTGGTGCTTACTTGGTGTTCGGTGGCTGTGGGGAACTGGATGAGGATGAGCTGACTGAAGTTGAATCCTGACAAGAAGGAGGTGAATGCTAGTGGGGAAGGCGGTGTGGTTAGCGTCCCCCATAATTGATGCAGTTCGCTGGCCCACAGGTTCGTAGTCTTGGAGTGCTCCTCAATTCCCATCCCTGCCTGGGTGCCCAGGTGGGGACTGTGGCGAGGAGTGCATTCTGCCAGCTACATCTGGTTCTGTGCCTTCGGCCATACATCTTAGACTCTGACGTGGCCATTATCATCCATGCTTTTCACCTTAAGACTGGACTATGGTAATGTGCTCTACGTGAGGCTACCCATGGTGATGATTTGGACACTGCAGCTGGTGCAGAATGTGGTGGCCCGTCTCATTATGGAGACGGGCCACTGAGAGCACATTACACCCGTGCTCCGTTCTCTGCACTGACTGCCTATGGTTTTCTGGGCTCAATTCAAGGTGTTGGTGCTTACCTATAAAGCCCTATATGGCCTAGGCCGTACCTACCTGCGGGACCACCTCACTCCCTGGACTCTGGACCATCCCCTGCAGTCACCTGGGAGCGCGTTTTTTGAAGTCCCCTGGGTATCCTGGGGGACCGCTGTGGAGAGGTTGTTCACCTCACCACCAAGACGGTGGATCTCTTTCCCAGCGGAGGCTCGGGTGGCCCCGGACCTCTTCTCCTTTCAACGACAATGCGAGACCTGACTGTTCTGTCAGGCTTTTGGAAGGGAGATGGGTGAAGGAAGGAGGGTTTGCGGACTAGGGTGGAGAGGCTTTGATTAGTTTTGTATTTTTTTTTTTGTCGTCCTATGGATCAGAATAATGTGTTAAGATTTATTTATATATTACTGTATTTCTATATTTTTGTCTTTATGAATTGTTAGCTGCCCCAACTGCCTTGGCAGGAGGGGTGGAGTATAAAATAAATGAATAAATAAAATAAACTATGTATTGTGTTGCTGGACAATGTAAATAGCTTTAAGGATAATGATATGACTGAACTCAAATTGTGACTTGCTGTCTACTTAATTATAGGTGCGGCATACACCTGCATTCTGTATTTTTATTTTGACATCGTAAACATGTCAAAATAAAATCTGTGTAAAATATAAAATTAAAACCTAGAACTTAGCTTTAGCATTTTGTGCCCAGTTCTTCTGATTAGTTAAATGCTTTAAAATTATTTTCAATTATTTTTCAAGAACGTCATATATTAACAGAAGGTTAGCAATTTTTAAAAGGATAGCAAACTGTTCAGGCCCCAGATTTAGAGTTTGTAAACATGAAAAATGCTCTCATGTATTGAAAAGGAGAAAACGTCCTATCTCTGTGGTTCCAAAACTTAATTTAAAACATCCAGCATTATCCCTACTTGCTAAGGTACTCACCAAAGTTGTCTTGGTTCATGAGAATTGGGAGGTGGTCTACTGAGATCAGTGTAGTTTGGAGGTACAAGATGACCAAAGTACAGAAATTGGACACACAGCATAAAATTCTCAATTGTAACTTAAAATACATTATTGTGAAACAAGTAGGGGAAAAAAGGCTGCCCTTCATCTCAAAGGTGCCCTGCTTCACTTCTGTAACTAGCCAGTGTTCTTACTCTCTAATCTAGAGATTTGGCTTTCCATAGCAATAGTGCTGAGCATAGACCAAAACATTGGAGGAGACTATGGAGAGAGACCTGTAAAAGACTTCTATTGTCTCCCCTCTCCCCACAACCCCATTGCAGCAAGTTATAGCTATAGGGATTATTTTATCCCAGGTCATGGAAACATGAACTGTAATATCAAAAGGCATTCATTTGCATTTTCACTAACCCAAATGTATTGCTTTTATTCCTTTTTGATGACCAGATATTGGAATTCAATTGTGTATCAACTCTTTGGAGCTCTCTTACGGTATTCAGCGCTGGACCCAGGCAAGTGCAGATTATGCACCACACAGGCCCCATATGTTTGGGTGGGGGCCATAAATGGCAACATGTATGAGAAGCACTGACGTAACATATGGTTGCGCATAACCTCAAGCACAAGCCTCAAGCCAGTGAAGAGCCTGTAGTGAAGTGAGAGGTCCCCTGACATGTGGCGTTCAATTAATGAACTAGAAATAACATGTGTAATGTACGGGTCTGTTGGGCCTGCAGTGGCTCCTGAAGGGGATGCCACGTTTGTTTGAACATCGGAAATGATGCTACCATTTTCTAGCACGTGAGTTGGTGTTGCCGAGGGCTGGGGACAAGTACCTGATCAGGATGAGTATTGGCTTTGTGCAATGCCAGAGCCTTGTTGGTGGACTGGCACTGGTGCAGTGTATTATGGAAAGCATATTATGTCACTTTTATTATATCAATGACTGTCAAGCATTCCTATGTTAGGAGGGGACCCCCACCACCATTTGCACAGGGCCCCAACTTCCCTGGATATTGCATTGATGATGATGGCAATGCTAGTGTTTGCTTGACATTTTTGGTGCAGCTGCTTGGACTGATTTAAAACTCCATTCTTTGAGCTACATCATGTTTCAAGTGCAAAAGATCCCCAGAAGCAATATTTATCTCTAGTAGGAGGGAGCATCTTTAATTTTTCCCCACATTTTCCTGGAACAGTAACTGTTTGGGGTCCTAATAATCCCACTACCGATACTTACTATATGCCAGCAATATTTTGAAGATTCAGAGGTGTTTGGTGTGTCTGAGGCATAGGGAAGTTGCTATGTGTACAACTAAAACTGAAGAGATCAAACAGGGATAAATCAGGCTGTTAAGTCAAGTAGCTTCAAATTTTTTCTGCATTTCCGCCAGCTCAGTGACAGAAAATTGGCCAGTGGATAAATTTACAAAACTGTCCAGGTGGGACTTGGGATGTCTTAATGCACTCTTGGAAAAGTGGTACTGATCAGTTTACCCAATAGGGGTCTCCAAAGTCCAAAGGCTTATGGCATTCTGAATCAATTTCTGATTATTTCCATCTCTTGTACAGATCTAGATAATAAAATGGGTGTCAACAAATAAGACATTAGCCCACACCAGGTGGGTATCTAACTGCCCATTTATTAGGTGGTCACCTCCACCAGACTGGATACCCAGCCCCCACTCACGGCGGGATCTTGGGACATGCAGAGCCATCTATGCAGGTAAATGCAGGGTAACGTGACATGTCCACGTCCCATCAGTTAGGTTGTGTGCAGCCTTGCCTGCATACAGGTCCAACAGCATCAGTGTTGTGGGCAAAAAGCCTAGAGTTTTCTGTGAAGTGACCACTTCTACCCCTCTCCACTCTTGCTCTACATCCACCTTAAAAGGCCAACACGTGCCAAATTCAAACTTGCGTTGTCCTAGCTCATCCTGATTTGCAGCACGTGCCCAATGCACTTTCTTAATGAGCAGTTACATTTGCATTTTAAGGAGAATGAAAATGGCTCAGAACCGTGACTCTCTAGCTCTACTACCTCAATGTCGAGGGCCAGCCTCTGTTGAGGGGCCACCAGAAGTGCTGGTGGAAGGTACAGAGGACGTGGAGGCCATGTTTATAGAGGAGGTGGAGAAGAATGGTAAGGGAATGCAACTGAAGGAGGGGGGCTGTGTTTACACAACTGTGTGATAAAGACTTCCATTTATTGCTATCTAATCATGTGGCTTTTCTTTCTTTACTGTGTTCACAGGTGGCTGGGAGAGCACTGGGGAGCAGCCAGATACTCCCCCAGGAGACAGCAGCACCAGAGGCAACTGGTATACACAATGGTCAGGGGCTGGTGGGGGTGGGGAGGCACCATGACAGGGTAGGGGGGAGCCAAAATGGTGGGCATGGAGGGACGGGGTAAGGGTGCTAATGGCACTGGCTCACTCCTCCTACAGTGACGGCAGGAGGAGAACTGTGTGTCGCTCTGATCTCACTGCAGCAATCTCCCCAGGAGCAACCTATCCCGGGTACTCATTCCTGCTTCCCTTAGTTCTGACAAAGAGTTACATTTGGCGAGAATGGTGGCCATTACAAGGTCGGGCAGGGACTGAGGCAGGGTGCAGTGGGCTGAACAACTGGCTTTCCTTTTTGCCTTGATACAGGTCTGCCACTGCAACAGGCACAGATGGAACCCCCAGCCAGAAGTGCCCAGCAGAACCAGGACCTGTGGGTCTGCTAGTAGCAGCACAGAAGGATTTGGTGAGGGAGCTGCTTGGGGAGACCACGTTGTGGGAGGATGAAATCTGGGATGCCGTTCAGGACATGACCTGGGAACACAGATGGCTTATGTGGCAGAATGCCACGCAATGCAAGACCTTGGCTGCTGAGGCTCGCCTGGATAACCAGTGGGAGGACAGGCACTGAGCTTGCCTCTGGCAGCAGTCTGTGTGCCCGGAAAGAAGGCTGGAGAAGGCAAGCAAGGAGATGGGAGATCTGCTTTCGCAGTCTACATACACATACACATACACACACACACACACACACACACACACACAGTATAAAGTAGAATTAATATAAAGCAAAATAAAAGTTAAATTAATGTTTTTCTTGTGTAATGAAGTTTTATTTTTCTGAATCGGTGGTTTCCGTGGGGGTGCAGGTGCCCTACGGCAATGTGCCTGCACATGAGGGTGGTAGGGCACATGGGGAGCCATTAAGAATTGCGGTATAATGTAGCGATAAGCTGTTTACTGGGCCTGGGTTTTTAAAAACACTTTCACTGGAGGGCGGGTGCGGGGCTAGGAGCTGGCAGTACACCTGTTCCTCTGTGCTTCCTACTGCCATTTCAGACAGTGAATGCCAATAGGAAAAAACAGGCTTGTCCTGAAAATGTCAAAAGGGAATGGAGAGGGTGGGAGCCCCAGGAGGGAAAGTATGCCATCCCAGTGAAGGGGAAGGACTGGTTGGTCCAGACACACATTAACATTATCAAAACACATTAACACACAGGAAACGGTTTTAAAGGCTTTTTGAAATTTTTAAAAAGATGTATTTATGATTAGTAAACTCACTTAAGGCTGGGTGTTTTGATAGCAATGCAGCTGATGTGCCATCACAAGAAGTCTTTGATCTTTCCGGCTGTGCACTGCTCCGTTCTGTTCAGCTGGTCATGGAACAGAGGCACTGGTTTGTCCAAGCTAACGGGGGGAAGGGTTCTCCAGTGCAGCCCCGCTAGTCTCATAGATATTGTGGAGAACAAGGAGATGGTGGTTAGCAGGCGTGTGGTCTCTAACTGGAAATCAATCCTAGCAGCTTTTGATCTCTAGCACTGCTTCAAAAGCCCTCTCTACAACAGACTGGGTGATGCTTAGCTGCCAGTTAAAGTACTTCTGCTGTAGGGTGCAGGCAATGCTGTAGGTCTATATTAGCCAGGACTTCAGTGAATAGGAAGGGTTCACAGAACAACAGGCTGTATGAGCACCCCCTTGATGCAGGTTACATTGTTGGGTCCAAAGTCCCCTGTGTACTTGTGCCCAAAGAAGGGGGACTAGCAGAAGATGTGGGCATCATGGTTCTTCGCAGACCACCTGGCCAGGACGTCCAGGAACTGGGAACGGTGGTCCACCATGGCCTGGAGAACCCCTTGCAGTTCAACTAGTCATCCTAGCTGTGGGGTGGGCAGATGATGGCAATATGGCTCCCATAAGTTGCCCCTATACAGTTCAGGAACTCCTCCCTCTTGAAAACCTTACCTTGCCTCTGCAGGGTCAGTTGACTGCACCACCTGGTCTAGAAGCACCTCCACTATTGCCATGAAAGCCTTGACAAGAATGGCACTCACCGTGGAGGTTCCAACACTGTATTGCTGGGTGACAGAGCAGTAGCAATGTGAAGTGGCGAGTTTCCATATGGTGATGGCCACAGCCATGGCCATGAAATTCTCCACCAGGATGGGTGAGCCCATCACCATGTACTGTTTTTCCAGTCATGGCCTGGTGATCTCGGCAATCTGCAAGATGAGGCGATAAATCATCCTGAAGTTAGATCCACTCAGCATCTCATCAAGAGGACAGCATGTTTGCCCAGCAGTCTCTGATTTTTCTCCTTGACCCACACAAGCCTCTTGATGCACCCCACTTCCTTGCCACAGATGAAGTGAGAGCCTGTTGTGCCTTGCAGTGGCATTGAACCAACGACAGGCAATGATTTGGATCTGCTGGATGGCTCACAGTTTCTGCCCAGCAGTAGTCATGAAGATCTGGAGTGCTGTAACTCGGGATCCATGGTTGCATTACAGGTGTCCATGAAGTCGGCAGAACAAGCATCAAACATTTTTAAAAGCGTGTACAGCTGGGCGTCTGCCTAGGTAGATTTGGCTGCGTGCCACACATGAGCAAGTACTGTCCAGTATTGGCCATGTGTCATCCGAGGACCAGCTGTGCACCCAGCTATGGTTATATGGTTGAACCTTTTTTTTTTTTTTCACAGCTGAGTAATTGTGTGTTCCACTAGCACTGCTAATGTATGTAGCAGGCACGACAGTGCACGTGCCAGGGCATGTAAAATATTACAGCTGTTACTGCATGGAAGCATAGAACTTTGGGCTCGGGTGCGGGGGATCTACAAGAAATGGGCAAGTGAGGGGGATCTGCAAGGCTAAGGCAGTGGGTCACTGCACAGAATGTATGCGGGAGTTAAGCTACCCATTGGTTAAAAGCAACTCTTACATTTTCTTACTTTTGAAAGTAAGTTTTTGTTTTCAATGAGCATGAGGGGCTCATTTTCTCACAAAAAAGCTATTGTTGTGGGTTGTTTGCCAGGGAAAGTCAAATAGCTTTTGGTTTTTGGGGGGGGGCGGGAGGGGAGTGATGGACATCTTGGTCTTTGCTGATATTTGAGTGAGCCCTGATGTATAGAAAGAACAGTGAAACCTATCCTGGGAAGCTAGCTATGCACTCATGGGGTGGCACATGCACACAATGGATGCATGATGGAGAGTAGACACTGCACAACCCTGCTGCAGTTCATTGTTCAGGAGCATGGAAAAGTGCGATACCCGGAAGAAATGGAAGTGTGAAATGTGAATGAGACAGAGCACAAATGTCCAGAAGAGTCATGGCCAAAAGTAGGGCTGTCACTAATGGAGGCTGAACCTTTCATGCCATTTTTCCTCATGACTGCCCTGATGACAGTGAGAGGATTTCTGGGGAGCCACCAGAAGTTCCTCAACTGGATGGGGGAGATGAATCTCTTCAGGGGAACAAGCTTGAGCTACAGGGAATGTGAATCTACTGAAGGAGAGCTGCTTGCCCTATATGGTATTGTTTACTGTGATTAAATATATCTATAAACTATTTTCCATAATCAAAAAGCCTCCTGTTTACAAGAAGACTTAAGGTTCTTGCAAATTCAATCATGCACTAAAAAGCATGGAAATTGCAAGTTAAGGTTCCCGCCTTAACTTCTGTGCCATGATGGCAGTAAAGACATCGTACAGGCTCACAGATTGTGCTCGCTTACAACTTAGGCTCTATGCACCCACACTTTGCTTTTGTCTTTTAGCCCCAATCCTCTTACTCTTTGCAAGTTGGGGGCAACACTGAAGCTGGGGACGGGAGGGCATAAGCTGGCCCCTTACATCCTCAGTTTCCTCTTTAAGAAAGAGAGAATGTGGGAGTTCTGGCTCCCACCCCTTCTCACCTTCTAATCTACTTGGTCCCAGCTCTGTAACAGAAAACTCAGGACTCCTGGCTTCCAGCCTCTCCACCCCACTCTAATCCAGTAGGCTGCACTCCCTTCACAGGCAACGAATAGTCCTCGTTGCGAGCCTGTTCTCCTCTCCCCTGTTCTCAACCTTGTAACACAGAACCCAAGAGTCCTGGATCCAAGTTGCCCCTCTAACCCTGTAGCCCCCATTCCCCTCACAGAGAACTCAAAAGTCCTAGGAAATAAAATGTTTGTATGTGTCATCTGGAACAGAAGTATGCGTGTAGAATGACAAAAACAAAACAAAACACAGGAGAGGAAATGGAATAACAGGGAGGGAGGCTATTGGGAGTCAAGGGATAGGGAGTCGGCTATGGTAAGTGGGTAAAATGATAGAACTGCTTCCTCAGATATCCCATCAGTCTTCCAAATCAGTTACTTCACTCAGAACCTTATTATTGTAACTATTTCTAATTCCTCCTGTCATTCCACCCACTTAATCCTACACACTCTTTCTATTTTTCGCTGTCACTCCAAACATTCCACTTGCTGCATCTGGTGCCTTCGTCATCATTTCACACTCTCTTGCCTTCCCTATGTTCTCCCAAAGATACAACTGTGTTGTATAATTTCACAATCACCTAATTGGATGTCGGAAAGACAACAGTATTTATTTAGAAATTGGCATTGCTGTTGCCTCCATTCCTTCCAATGGCCATTCCATTTTATTAATTTCAATGCATACCCAATTTAGTTTTAGTTAAACATTTGTATACAACTCTGCATAGCTTCACTGTGCTCTGGAAGGGCAGTGGAGACTAGTGGGTAAGAGGGATGGTTGTGAGCCATTAGTCAGCTGTCACATTCTCCCCAACTGAAATTAAAGGATAGAGGGAAAGTAGGGGTTGAGGGGCCAGCTCATGCCCTCCTGTCCCCAGCTTCATTTCCCCCCGCCCCACCCCACCCCAACCTTCAGAGGAAGAGGATTGGGGTTGAAAGACAAAAGCAAAATGTGGGTGCATGGAGCTTAAGTTGTAAGTGAGTACAATATGTGAGACTGTACAATGTCTTTACTGCTAACATGGCACAGAGGTTAAGGTGGGAGCCTTAGCTTGCCATTTCAATGCTTTTTAGTACATGATTGAATGTGCAAGAGCCGCAAATCTTCTTATAAACGGGAATTCTTTTGATTAGGAATATCCACGTTTTTTATTAAATACAATGCAATGGAGAAAATTTGTTCTGCTGAGGCAGAATGCTGAGCAGCATAACCAGTATGAGAGCAGGGCTTAGGGGAGGCCATGGTGGAAGAGCTGCTCCCTTCAGTTTAGAAGGTTGTTACTTCCTTCAAATAAGAAGCAAGGTGAAGCTGGATTCTTACTGGTAGGTCCTTGCTTTACTAAGAATACAACAACTTTGGTTTGGTTTAAGAACTGCAAACTTCCAAAAACTGCTCTCTCTGATCTCTCTTGCTCATGGCTTGTACAGGAGTCTTCCACTTTACTCCCCACTGTCAGTGCTCTTTTCCTTGTGCAACACTGGCCATTCTGCTTTCTAAGACCTCGCCCTGTACAGGACCCCTTGTACAAGGCACCCTGACTCGGCTGTGCCCATGTACAGGACTCTACACCTGGTATAATGCTGCCCGTCCTGGAGCTCTCCCCCTGTACAAAGCTCCCTCACTCAGTTCTCCTCTGTCCAGGGCTTTCCCCTGGCACAGTTATGGCCATTATTCGGCAGCTTTCTGTCTCTACAAGACTCTCCCACTTTACTCCCCCTTGGACAGGGCTCCCTTGCTTGCACAACTCTGCCCACTCTGCAGACCTTCCCCTGTACTGGGTTCCATATTCTGTATCCCCAATAAAGCTGCTCCCTGTAAAGTGCTCCCCCTGTGCATGACTTCCACTGTGGAAGCTGTTTACAGAGGCTCTGTCCCTACTCTCCCCTTAATGTCCATCTCTATTGTGTATGCTCCTTTCCTCCCTGCTTCCCCATAGGATTTTCCTCCCCAGACTGAGACTTGCTCTTGGAGTCCTCCCAAGAGGACTACACTTTCTACTCTTCCCCACAGGGCTGCTCTGTGCAGGACCCCACCATCTCCCTGCCCCACTCCTGCAGAACACCTACTGTATCAGCCCAGAGCACCCACTTACCCCTCATTCCTAAGTAGGAATGTGAAAGTTGGAGGGAGAAGGACTGAAAGAAGTTCGATTCCATCCCACCTGTAGTCTCCTGTCCCTGTCTCCAGGATAAACCTTTGCCCTCTTCCTGCATCTGGGATCATCTCAGGCAAACTCCAGCACTCTGGTTCCAGCGGTGCTCCTCCTGTGGCACACCCCATTGGAGCGCAGCCCAAACAACCCATGTTTTTTGAGGGGGAGGGGATGTCACTGAAATCCATGCGCTCTGTGGTTCTGGGCAGGTTTAGGGGGCAAGATCAGCTACCCCAAACGTCACTGTGGGATTTCCTAGCTCTGTTGTTTAGCCATCTCGGCGTCCCTGGTCCCCAAGCCGAGGGCCTACTCGGCGGGATCAGATCAGAATGACCTTCAGCTCTCTCCCTTCCACAGGACTTGTTCTCCTCAATCCACCAGATCAGCTTTAATCATGGCTGACCAGTCACTCACACTGCCCCCTGGGAGGTGGTTTCCTCTCTTTCCCCAGCACTGATAGGCTCTGACAAGCAGTGCCTGCTGGGAGTTGTAGTTCCCAGTATTCAAGACTGTTTAAAAGCAAACTGTCTCTGCATTACACATAGAATGTTCGTAAACACTACACACTCAGGATGGTCTCCAGAGGCTAACATTTAATATTCAAGATGTCGTAACTTAAAAACTACTAACCAGATTTACAAAAAGTAAACCAAAGGCACACCCCACCAGCCTTCTTTAATTTCCTAAGAGGCTTACGCTTCCTCTTAACCAACACAAAACCCTTTTACGCTACCAAGTTCCAGACGGTCTAACTATTGAAAAAACAGGCTTTCAAAGTGCATTTTTCAAACTGCAATATTTCAGCTGTTATCCAATCATTTCTGCTGAAATTTGGCAAGCATGAACCACTTACTTCGGTGATTGGTCACCACGAATTTCACAATACTAACTTTATCATGCCAATTTTATAGCAAATATAATGTTGGGGCTTTATAATGGAGGTTGTAACACACCTTAACTATTAGAGCACTCCCGTATGAATTTTAATTAGGTTTAGTGAGTAGCTTGTTTGTTTTTTTGTTTGCTAGTGAAGTTTAGACACTCCTAGATGTAGGGATTGAAATTCAGATTGATTTTTGGATTCAGGTTAATTACTGATTCATATTTACGTATTTGGATTTTCCCATTGAAGTCTATGGGAAATCCGCAAGGTGGTACTTGCTAGCCTCGGAGTGCTTGATTGAAATGTTGCGGCGGGGACTCTAGCAGTTCTCTCACCACAGTGCACTTGCAGTTCCGGAGTGCACATGCACAAAATGGTCCCCGGGTTCATTTTGCACGTACACAAAATGGCAGCCACCTTGGAATAGAATGACACAGTCATTTCGCATATCTGTGATCTGGAGCAGGGAGTATGCTGTAGCAACGGAGCCTGCTAGAGCCCCCGCAACAGCAGTGCTTCAGTTGAGCCCTTCAAGGCCGGTATATACCACTCTAGGGCCCTGGGGAATCGGGGTGGGGGAAATCCGGAACCATATTATTATATATCATTATTATTATTTATTCAATTTCCTACCCTGTCCCTCATGCCTCTGGCATCCCGTGGTGACTTACAATAAAATCTAGCAGGGCATGTTGCAGTTTGGTATGGATTTATCCATAACAGCCCATTACAGACAGTTACAGATTAATCTGATTCTGTAACATCCATCCCTGCATGGAAGTGCAGGGTCCCCTGGTGGACAGTGATGTTTTCAGCCCCTACTATATACAGTGATGCAAAAGGTGCTAGCGAGGGGGCTATAAGAGGTGTATGTTTGAATGCAGGATATATGCCAAGAGGGAGGGATTTCCAACCCCACAGAGGGTGAGACCGCAATAGAAGTACATCCTGCTTACCTGTCAGTGAGCAGTGAACTGTGCTGTGAGCTGTGAATGAGAAAAACTGGGCTGATTTCATGCAAAGACTGATTACTTGAACTGATTGCTTTGGTTTTGGATTTTTACGTTCACTTCCCATTTTCACTATGGACATCCAATAGAGTATGTGATCTGCTCAATAAACCCAACATTCTGAGCATAACAAAAGGTTATTTCCAGCTGCCAAGTGCTGACCGGTATGAACCTCGTTGATTGGGCGGGGATAGATATCAGGGGTAGAACACCTCCAGGAAGATATCCTGAAAGAAAGAAACAGCTGGTGCAGCTACTTGATTCAGTGGTTTGCCATGGCTCAGAGTCATGACAGGCTGGAATACTGAAGGGGTGGGACTGGACAGAGCGTGACTGGGAATAATGCGCCTGTGTATTGGGTATGCCAGGCTAAACTTGTGAGTGGAGGAAAGGGGTTTGTCTGCACGCACGAGAACTACACGCAGGGGACTGCCCATCTATTAGGCTCGACACACTAAACATGCAAATGGGGGCTACACAGAATTCCGCAGGCTGTTGTCTCGTTTGTTTACAGCCAGTGTTAGCAGTTACTTTCTTTAACAGCCGACCCTGTTAGGGTATTGTAAAATGCAGCATATTCCTATGTGCGTGTTCTTTCATCTAACATCTGGGCATTAGAGGGTAGGGTTTTTTGACACCCACTTGTCTTGCTCAAGCCCACAGTTGAATTTCCACAAGAGAAGTTTTTTTAGGTCTTCTAACTGGAGCAGAGGGCCTAGTGGAAGGGATAACCGTGGCAGAGCCACTTGCTAATAGTGATCACAATGTAATTAAATTCAACATACACATAGGCTCGAGACTACCAAATAAGTCTGCCACAACGGCGTTTAACTTCAGGAAGGGGAACTGTGCAAAGATGCGCAAATTAGTGAAGAGGAAACGACATGGGAAAGTTATGAGGTCAAAGACTTGCAAGACTATTTTAGAAAAGAATACTATAGAATAGTCTCTATATGGAGACTATTGGAAAAATAGGGCTGAAATTTGATTCTTGGATTCTCACTTTCTTTGACAAGAATAAGGATTCTCAGCTTGTTCTTGGAAACAAGAACGAGCCACGAAACTGCCTGGATTCTCGTCAAGAGCAAGATTCCCAAAACACCCTTGCTCCCCCCACAGTTGAAAAACAAACAAACAAAAAAGGGCCTTTACATCCCTCTCTCCTTCTCTGCCCCTGTCATGTACTCACCTGGCTGCTCCAGCCTCTTGCCACTCCGCTTCTCTGCGAGGAAATGAGGGATGCAAGGAGAAGGTAAAAAAAAAATATTAAAATCACTGCGCATGTGAAAAAGTCTGCCAGGGGTTGTTTTGTGGATGTGCAGCACTTCCAAAATGGTGCCAGCAGCACCACACATGCAGAGAACGGCAACTCTTTTCCAAAATGGTGCTGGCACTGCTGCTACCATCATTTTGGAAAAGGTGTGCGTGTGCGTGTGCGTGTGTGTGTGTGTGAGAGAGAGAAAAACCGCCCTGGTGGCCATTTTGCACATGCAGATTGCTTTAAAACAAGTAAAAAATTACTTGCAAGATCTTGTACTAGGGTCAGGCTCTCGGTGAGGTCTTTGACCTGGCCTGAAATCTCACAAGGACAAACTGGCTTCTCGTTTAAACCCTACTACTATCTTAGACACCCAGATTAAATGTATACCACAAGTGTAAGCAAATAAAAAATCAGGAAAAGACCCAAACAAAAGTCCGTCATGGCTAAATTGGTAAAACTAAGCAGGATATCTGAGCCAAAAATATTGTCCTTCAAAAAATGGAAAGGTTATTCCAAAGGAGATAAATAGGAATGATCACATACATTTGCAGAGAAAGTGTAAAATCATGATAATTCAGTCCATGTGGGAATTTGAGAACAACTTGCTAAGGATACCAAATCCAATACCAAGTGGTTTTTTCAGTATATCAGAGGCAGGAAACCTGCTAGAGAGGCAGTTGGTCTGCTAGATGATCAAGGAACAAAAGGGGCGCTCAAAGATGACAAGGCCATCGCTGAGAAACTGAATCAATTCTTTGCATCGGTTTTTATTGCAGAGGATATTTATTTATTTTAACAATTTTTATGCCGCGTCCAACTTCCACCTCAGGCGGCTGAGGGCGACTTACAATAAAATCATATAACAATATGATAAAACAATATAATAATTTACAATAAAATCATATAAATATAAAACATTCCCACCCAATTTAAAAATATAACAAAAAGCAAAACCTTCCCGTAACTCCCACTCCCCACCACATAACCACCCTCACCCGTCCCCTCCACCAAACGGCTGGGGGAACAGCCCGTTCTTACACAAGTGACGAAAAGTCAGCAGGCTCGGGGCCAGGTGAGCCTCCTCCAGGGGGGAATTCCACAGCCAGGGCCGGACTTAGGAATTTTGCACCCCTAGGCCCTTCTCAGGTTGCTGCCCCCCACAAGCCTCTCCCCCCCCCCACAAGCCAAGTCCCCCCCCATCCAAGCCCCGCCCCCATGCTGCAAAACAGATGAGCAGGTGTACAAAATATCCAAGGTATACAACAGGGATGGGGAACCCTAGGCCCGGGGGCCAAATGCAGTCCTCAGCAAGTTTTTATGTGGCCTTTTCAGTGTCTGGATCTGGCTCTTGGATCCAGTCTCTACCCCCAAGCACTGAGAAACTGAGCTCAGGATAATGGAGCAGAGATGAGAACATGCCCACAAGGTTTGAGGATAGATCCATGGCCCAGATCCATGATCTGGGCCCTCTTTTTTACAAAAAAATAAAATAAAATAAAAAAATACACCTGGTAAGCACCCCCACCCCCAAAAATCTATGTGGCCCTTGGAGCTTGTACTAATATTTAATGTGGCCCCCAGGACAGAATAGGTTCCCCATCCTTGGTATACAGGGTTGAACACAGACACAGCATCATAAGGCACACTCCTTCTTGCTACCCAGACAGCGGCCTGGTGTGTTGTAGGCCAAGTCTCCAGTCTCCACCAGTAGTGCAACCAGTAGTGCAACTAGGTCGTTCCCCACTAGTAGTGCAACCAGTAGTCTCCACCAGTAGTGGAGACTCCACCAGTAGTAGTGCAACCAGGTCTTTCCCCACTAGTAGTGCAACCAGTAGTGCAACCACCAGTGGTAGTGCAACCAGTGGAGACTCCACCAGTAGTAGTGCAACCAGGTCGTTCCCCACTAGTAGTGCAACCAGTAGTCTCCACCAGTAGTGGAGACTCCACCAGTAGTAGTCTCCACCAGTAGTGCAACCAGGTCGTTCTCCACTAGTAGTGCAACCAGTAGTGCAACCAGGTCGTTCCTCACCAGTAGTGCAACCAGGTCGTTCCCCACTAGGGTGCTAGACCATTCCTTCTGAGCCTTTCACCCCAATACCCGAGTGTGCTCTCACTTTGATGCTCCAGCGATGGGGCTCCAGTCCTCCACATCCTGCTTGCAGCCTGCTGGCTTGTAGACCTGGCCGCTCCTGCCCTTTCCTCAGTAGGGTACAAAACCATTCCTTCTCTTCTGGGCCTTTGGCCCTATACTGCAATACTGTAGTCTCTATTTAGTGGTGGTCATGAAACCTTCAGTCCATGGCTCCCTGGATGCCAGCCATAGTGGTGCTGTGGTCAGCCTTCCAGTCTGTGCTGTGCTGCTGGCCACTTCTATGCTGCCTTGTTATAATGATGAAACTCTATAGTTGTTTGCTCCTGGCTTTTGCAGCTGCAAAGTCATCAATAATGTCATCATAAGAGACTGAGTTGAGCAAATCTGATTTGATGGAAAGCAAACACAGAGCGTTCATTCATTCTTGTGTTAATGCAGACCGCAGGCAGTTCTTCACACATTTCAGGCATGAGAAGGAACACTCTGAGCTACAGTTTGTTGCTAGAGTATAGACGAACATTCGCACTGCAATGTCCACGTTTGGGTAGACAGTCTGTAGCTGCTTATCTCCTATAAGCTTGCAGAGTCAAAGCATTGTCTTCCCATTGTCTTTGATACTCTGGAGATGTGCTTGAAGGTGCAGGCATTCATCAGTGAGGACATCTTCAAGGTCATGTGGGTAACAGCCGCACAAGCTGATTGCCCCTTCCTTTATCTCTTCTGGGTTCCGATCTATCAAGTTCTCAAGGAAAGCAAACTTGTTATGTAACGTACGATATGCCTCACTTCTTTGATGCAACTCAAAGCGGAACTTGTCCAAAATAAGGATGAATGTATTCACTCTAAAGGAGGCCCATGGGGTGAGCTCCGTGTGCTCCAGGTTCCTCCTCCTAGTTGAACAAGTCCACTGTACAAGTCAACAACTGCTCCAATATCAGTATCCACACTTTGTAGACGTTTGTTGGTGGCATTGAATCGTTCCAATAGATAACCCCATAATGTTGCCATGATTGCTGTTTCTAGTTGTTCCAAATTTCTCAGAAGGCCAGTAACTTCACTTTGAGTGGCCGGTTTTTCTGAGGTATTGTGCCCGATTGTATTCAATGCCTGGATTATTTGGTCCCAAGACTTATTTAGACTTTAACACGCTTCATCCCGGACGTCTTGTGATGGACAGACATTTTACGACAGTAGATTTTGACTCCAACAGCTTTGTGACAGCATTCAGCAGCACAGGTTCCCACGAGATTGAGAGAGTGGGCTGAGCAGGGGACATACACAGCTAACAGATTCAGCTGCTTAATCCTGGCCTGGAGACCTCTGTAGGCACTGGACATGTTACTGGCATTATTATACGATTGTCCTCGACAGTTTGAAACATCAAGCTTGAAGGAGTCGCGAGCTTTTGTTACTGCTTCTGCGAGTTGCTCCGATTTGTGTCCTGGTTTGGAATGAAAGTTAAAAACGGTTCAACGGTTGCACCATCTTCCTTCACATAGTAAATAATAAGACTCAGTTGATCGACATGGGACACATCAGGTGTTGAATCAACACTTATAGAAAAATACTTTGCCTCCTTTATCTCAGTGGTGATTACTCACAATAGTTTTACAGCCATTAGTTCTCTGAACTTATTGCAAATTCATTTTGAGAGGTAGGCTGTTGTCCCAGACCCTGTATTGCTGCATCATGAAATGTGTTCTCCAAGGAAAGGGTCAAATTCTGCAACGAGTTCCAGGATCATCATGTAGTTGCTGTTTGTCGGAGACCCAAAACGTTAATATGTGCCTCTAAAAGCCAGTTCATGAGAGGCCAGAGCTTTGACTACTGCAACAACACATTTGAGAATGTTTCTCCAATATGCAACTCCTTCATTAAGCTGTTCTGCGAGCTTCTGGTCAACTCTTCCTAGGATGTTTGACCTGTCCTTCAGCGAGAGAACACATGGTTTATATGCAGCAGAGTTCTTGTGCTCCTTTACTCGTGCACTGGCATTCTTCTAATTGTTGAAGCCGTGTTTTGCAAACTGCGATACTCCACCAAGCAAACGACATGCTGCACAGAACACAGCAAATCTGCTTTTGGAGTACACAAGCCAGGTTTTATGCATTCGTGCACCATTTCGGAGTTCACACTTGAAAATTTCCTTTGACAAGTACCTGGTTTTGTCTGGGTATTGGTGTGCAGTTTTTGTAAAATCTGCATTCATATTCTGATCAAAACCATGAGTTGCCATGCGATCTCGGGTCAAGACATCACTTGTCCAGTCAGCAGGGTCTTTGGAGAATCCAACTGGTATATGTTTCTCAGGCAGATTATCTCCAGACAATGAAGCAAGTTCCTCAGGCACGTTATCTCGAGACAACGAAGGACCAGGTTCTTCAGGCACGTTATCTCTAGATGAAGGACTAGGAGTTTCTTCAGCATGAAGAGCCACAGTTGTCTCTGGTGTATCTTCTTGGGATGGTACTGCTCTTTGTCCAATTGGTGTAAAAAAATGCTTGCAACTTAGGAGTTTCTTTGCAGTAACTCTTGATCACGGTTCTCTGTAACCTGCCTCACTTAATCTTTTCCTACCATCTGACATTTTTGTTGAGTCACCTGAGCGATTGTTGTTGACTCAAATGATTGTTGACAACCCCTAAAATGAAGAGACAAGCAAGCTCCCTCAATGGCGGGACACACCTACTGGAGTAGGTCAGTCTGCCTAGACGCTCTGAGATCCCCACTGAGGTGGGTAGAAATTTTGTTTGGATTTTGTGTATGCAATGTAATGTGTATGCACAGCTCACTCTTACCTGTTCCTGTCACTTTGCCCACCTGCTACTTCTGGTGTCCCAAGCTCTGTTGCTGGGCTGGATCCAGGAAAGTTGGGGCCCTGCATAGAAACACTAGAGAAATTATTGTATTACAGTAGGTCTGTCTAAAATATAATAAATATAATAAATACACCCTGTCCACACCTCTGGCAAAGGCTGCCCCACAGCTCCCTAGCTACCTGAGGCTTCCCATCCTATTGTACTACAGTATACTATTATACTATATTATACAAAGCTTGCAAACTTTTAACAACAGAAGTTGGTTCTATACTATAAAAGAGATCTGAGCTATTTGTCTCCATCTCTTACATTTTGGACCAACACCGATATTGCGCACACTCTCTCCAGTCTAGACACAGATCTATTGGCTTAGAGTTATTGGGGTTGGGATGGGGGCTCTGTTTTCCCTCACTTAATTTACATGCCAACAATATTATCCTAGATTGCATTTTAAAGTCACAGAAACACACTCTCCTTCCTCCTTTATATCAAGGAAACTGCCCCCGATTAATCGGTTCATTTTGGCCTATGCTTCCCCCTCCATATCAGTTCATTTTGGCCCATGATTCCACCATTAATCAATTCAAAATCCACACCCAAGCTCCCCTCACCAGCCCAAGCCTCCCCCTCCCCAGCCAAGATCCCCCCCAGCGCACCCTGATCCCTCGGACCTCGCTCTGATCCCCTCCCCTCTCCACCAAAACGGCGGTTGCTCCGTGGGTGCGGATGTGTGTGAGGAGCCACTCGAAGAACAGAAGGTTGCTACCTTGTTAACAAGATTCTTTGAGATGGCTCCGAACATTCTCACAACACCCACCCTTCCAGCCCTGCATGGATTTTTTTNACGGGGATTGGATTGCCCATTTTTACTGTTGGTTCTTCTCTCATGCAATCAAGATTGGCCAGTCGGAGGACAGAATGTTGGGCTTGATGGACCATTGGTCTGACTCAGTATGGCACTTTTTATGTTCTTACATGAAGTGACCTCAGTCTCCAGCAGGTTAATTTCTCATCTGTTAACACCCATAAATTGTTCTTCCCATATAGAGCATTGTGTGTTCATATTCTCCAATTTTTACCTCTAATTAAATCTTGTATTTATTTGATATTAACCAGATTCAGAATCATACCACACAGACATCAAGGTTCAAGTAGGGGGGGAAAAGCTTAATTATTTAATGATCCTTCATTATTCAAGAATGCTGAGAACAAAGCCACCTGAGCATGATAATGTTACCAGTGAATGCTGGAGATGGGATTTCTTCTGCCTTAAGAATATTCAATAGATTGTTTTGTATATTTCTGAGTGGGAAGAATCACAATAGAGATGTAATTTAAACTACATTATCTGATTTTCCACTTCAAAGAGACATTAATCAGAGGCTGCAGCTCTGAATTTCTTTTTAAGACATTGTTTTGGCACTTACATGTTTTTCATTTTATCACAAACTACAACAACAACAAACCACTGCAAGTAGTACAAACGCTGAAAATATTTAATAAGTAAGTAATAAGTTTATTGTGTGTAGCCAATGGCTATTACATCAAAACAGTACAAACAAAGCAAAACAAGCATCTATAAAGCTGGAACATTTAACAGAAAAAAACCATCACAATTGAGTTATTTGGCTCTAATTATTCCCAAATCACCCAGAACCAAATCAACAAAGCACTCAAACTGCATTTACTATTAGTCTTTCCCGTCTACCAGCCGCCAACCCGAAAAAAGCCACCTGTCGGGAGAGAAAAGAGTCTACTGGCTTAAGCAGTAACCTTAAAATAGTGGAAGAGTTATTAGCGGAAAGCTGAAAAGGGAGAAGATCCTGCAACTTCCCCCTTAAATCAGCCAAAGCAGGGCAACGGAAAAATATATGAGCTAGTGAGTCAGGCTCACGAAAATCACAAAGATCACAGTAACGGTTTTCGCTGGGAATACCCGCGTAACGGCCCTCAAGGATATTAGGAGAAAAAGCTCCACACCGAAGGTGAGAGAGTGCCTGTCTAGGTTGAACATCCGTCCATGCGGATAAATAGTTGAACTTTGAGGATTGAAAGTTCGGGGGGAGGTAAGCCGGAGCTACTCGCTGTAAACCTATATGAGTATCCTCAAACTGGATCTCTTGATCAGCTAACCTGTTACAGATAAGGAATTCAGCTACATCATGACCTACCTCTAACAAAAAGTCACGCGAAAACCCTAGTTTTTGTATTTCTATCCCCAGTTTAGAGTCCTATATGCTCAAAAGATTGGAAGACACTGCCTGCGAAAGCAGAGATCTATCCTGAACTGAAAACAGGTAAATCCAAAGCCAATACTTAAGCATAGAGCGCAAGGCAATATGCCTAAGTGTGTGTGAACTAGATTCAGCTCTTAATAATACCTGAGGCGTACCCCTGGGAAGACCCAGGACTGTCTGCAGGAATCCGTTCTGGATCACTTCAGGTTTATGCACAAAGGCAAAACCCCAGACCGGAATGGCGTACATAACCTGGGGAATCACCTTGGCCCTAAATAATCTAATAGCGGGCTCAACTAGCTTACCACCTGGAACCCCCCCCCCCCCCCACTATTGCTGCTGTTGTACGCTTAGCCTGAGCCCTTAGAGCCTCAAAATGAACCCTCCAGGAGCCTGAGGCTGAAAAAATCACCCCCAGATATTTATAGAGAGAGACCTGCTCAACTGTAATCCCCCCCATAGACCAACGATGATCTTTGTGGCGTCTGGGATTCTCCATAACCATCACCTTGGTCTTTTCATAATTAACAGAAAGGGCCTCGTTATGGCAGTAAGCTCCAAACCGATCAATTACCCGCCGCAAACCCACTAAAGAATAAGAGACCAGGACTGCATCATCCGCGTATAGTAGGGCTGAGATGGCCCTACCTCCGATAGTCGGAGCATGAGGGTCACTAGAACTTAAGAATAGAATTACATCATTTAAAAAGAGATTAAACAATGCCAGAGCCAGTATACAACCCTGCCTAACACCTAGCTCAACCTGAACTTTTGGCATTAAGCCAGAGTTGTTACTGCATCGGACCCGGAGGGAATTACCCGTGTGCAATTTCACCATTAAAAACAAAAGACGACGGTCTATAGTGGTCTTGCTTAATTTACACCAGAACTGTGCCCTCAAAACTGAATCAAATGCTGCACGGAGAAAAGGAAGAAATCCTTCTGGTGAGCGTGGAATCTGTTTAGTGCTGTCAGGACCAATACATGGTCCAGTGTGGACTTTCCCTTCTGAAAACCCGTCTGTTCTGGTTCCATTATGAGGGAAGAGTTCATTCATTGTTGAAGCTTTAATAGCAGGAAACAAGCATATAACTTTTCCACTATGCTTAGCAAGCTGATGGGACGGTAATTCCCTGGAAGAGTGGGATCCCCCTTCTTAAAAATAGAATGGACAATGCTATTGAGTCATGAGGAAGGGATCACTCCCGTCTCATTAATAATATAAGGGGGCCAAAATAGCGGCCCACCACTCCGGGGCACATTTTAGACATTCGGGAGGGATGAAATCATCCCCAGGGGCCTTACCCACCTTAAGGGTTGTAATTAACTCCAGAATTTCACCTGGAGATACCGGGTGCCACGAAGGAAAACAGTCCCTTGCGTGGGTTGGCACGCTATAACAACCAGGGGGGGAAGTGTTGGAAAAAAGTCCCGAGTAATATTGCACCCACTGCTCAGAAGAGGTCAAAGGACTCATAAAGGGATTACCCCGTGTCTCAGCTTGGCGGATATATTCCCAAAACTTCCGGGAATCACCAGAAACAGCTATACTCTGGAGAGTTTCCCAGTTTTTACGCTGAAATACCAGCTTCTTATGTTGCAAAAGCTTCTGATACTTAGATCTGGAAGATTGAAACTGAATCCGTAAGTCCCTGGTGGGGTTGGAACTCCATTTCCTCTCTATTTTCCTCAGTGCAACTCTTACAGACAGACACTCTTTATCGAACCATGCATGGTTAAACTTAGTGGCGTTCAAGGCTTTTGTTACTGACATAATAGAGGCCAATATTCTGATTAAATTTCCATAATGGGGTAGAGTGTCATCGCCCATCGCTTGAATGCCCAGATAACAAGACTCCACCTCAGGAGAGGCAATGATCTTTGCCATTTCCTTTTTACCTCTTCTGACCAAATAACATGAACCAGATGAGGCGCAGTTGGGTGGTCGTCCAATCTCACCGGAAAATCCCTCAAATGAGGGGGCTCAGTATAGGGTAAAAGTAATAATACTAAGGGAAAATGATCAGACTCCACTCTAGGGCAAACTTGCAATGAACTGATGTTTTGCAAAAAAGCCTTAGATGCCAAAAAAATAATCAATAACGCTAGATCCCAAGTAAGAGTGATGCGTAAATTTCCCCAACAAGTTACCCCTCAAACATCCATTCAATAGAGCTAAATCAAAACTGTCACAGAAATCGTAAAAATATTTAGCCTCAGGGCTAATGACCTTATCACGAATTTCAGTGTTACGTGCAAGGTGATACACATAGGGAAAAATAATACTCACTTTACATACACGATGCTAGGTTCAAAACTGGGTATAATCACGCAGGAGAAGGATCTTGGAGTCATTGGGTGTAATCCTATGGGCCGCTTATGCTGACCCCAACTTGTATCACAAGTTATGAACGTGTGCGCTCAGGTATGAACACGCGCTGTGCAAACAGCAAAGCTACACGAGGAAAAGGCGCAGCCCGAGCCCATGCGACCCCCGAGCCCACACACATCACGGCCCGGGAGATGAAGCAGGCATAGTTTCTGTTCCATCCCCCAGGCTGCAGTGTGTAGGGGCTCAGGGGTTGCATTGGCCCAGGCTGTGTCTTTGCCCCATGTGGCTTTGCTGTTTGCGCATGCATGCCTGAGTGCGCACGTTCTGGCTCACACCCTGTGCCTACGGCCAGTTTACGCCGGCCACAGGATTGCACCCGTTGTGGATAATTCCTTGAAGACATTGGCTCAGTGTGTAGCAGCAGTCAAAAAGGCAAACCACATGCTAGGTGTTACTGCGAAAGGAATAAAAAACAAAAGGAAAAATATCATAATGACGCTGTATAAATCTTGGGTGTGACCCCACCTTGAATATTGTGTGCAGTTCTGGTTGTCTGGTCTCAGGAATGATATAATAGAATTGGAAAAATTTCAGAGAAAGGCAACAATGATGATCGAAGGGATGGATTGACTTCCATATGAGGAGAGGCTCTAGTTAGGCTAGGGTGGCTTAGCTTGGAGAAGAGGTGATTAAGGGGGAGATATGCTAAAAGTTTATAAAAGCATGAGCAGTGTCAAAAAAGTAAATAGTGAACTGTTGTTTGCCCGTTCCCACAATAAGAGAGATGATAAAAGCTTTATTGTTTAGGCCATTGGCCATAACAAGATTTCCCTAAGTAATAAAAATACAAGATGCAAAATACAAATACAAAATACATAGGCCGTAAGGCAGTAGTCAAGAATAAAAGGTACCTTAAATTTAAATTTGGCTTACCCTTCTCAGGGGTTATGGTGCCAACATTTGTCCCCTGCTAAACATCCCCTGGATGGTGAGTACAATCAACCCACTAGTCAATATCCCTTTACCGAGCCACAAGATTAAACTTTACTGCATGGCCAAAGTTATTACAATATTTAATATAATACAGTACAGTAAAATAAACACAAATGAACACACCATTCCCACAATAAGAGAACAAGGGGGCACACTCTGAAGTTTAATGGTAGATAAAGAAGTAATTTTTTACTCAGTGGACAATACAGTTGTTGTTGCCATAGGAGGCAGTGAAAGCCAGCAGCATAACCAGCTGCAAACAGAAACTAGATGAATTTTTAGAGGATAGAGCCATAAACATCTACTAGTTGGGGCTTAAATCCCTGGCTACTAGTAGTTGGTAGTAGCTAGCAGGAGATGAGTGTCACCTCCATGACCTGTACTTGTACATCTTTCAAGCTACTGTAGCTGGCCACTGTTGAAGATGGGATTCAGAGATTGATGGATCTGACCTGGTATGGCACTTCTGATGTTCATAGTGAAAGGATGACTTTCCAAACCCCCTGCTGCTAATCCCATGTCTTCAGGCTCTCATTTCTAGCACTCATTTTGTTTGAATCAATGAAATTAGAACCCTACTTTTTATTATCAACTGAAAAAAATGCATAATCTCCTACTTCTCTGTTTGTGTTGCTGTATTTCTCCCCTTGTAAACTGTCAAAGCCACTTCTCATTTTCAGAGCTTTGTTTGATATTAAATGCATTTGCAAAGAGGTACTGTGTTATAGTATACAAGGACTAAATTATAAATTATTTTAATTTTATTTTTTATTTTATTCTAAAATTTAATATGCCACCCCCTCCTGCCCCAGGCATCTCGGGGCGGCTCACAGCATTTTAAAACATATTAAAACATATTTAAACATATTGAAACAAACAATATAAAATCCAACCCGCCCACCCCATCTCCCTCAGGAAAGGCGTGGCGGAACAGCCAGGTCTTACACTGCCTACTGAAAGAGGGGAGATTGGTAATCAAGTGGACCTCCAACGGGAGGGAGTTCCACAGCCGCAGTGCAGTCACAGAGAATGTCCTCATGGTGGACACCCGGGAAACCTGGGGGACCCTGAGGAGGGCGCCCCCAGTCAACTACAGGAGCCGATCCAGGACCCGGAGGGTGAGACGGTCCAGCAGGTGGGGCCCAAGCCATTTAAGGCTTCAAAGGTCTGCACCAACACCTTGAATTGGGTATGGAAAACTATTGACAGCCAGTGCAGAGTGTGGAGCACTGGTGCAATGTGTTTGCGTTGTCCCTTCCCAGTCATAAATTCTTAAATGCTTCCACTCAAGCTTCTATCCATAATCATTTATTGCTTTTCTATAGAAGTTATTTTTAATTGGTGGTAGACTATTGAAAGGTATGACTGAAAAATACAAATTTTATAGATCCTTAGAAGGAAATGTATTTATTTATTTAAAATTTATATTTATATAAATTTGCTGTGTAAAGTGTTGTAAGGACAAGGGCTTTCTTTCAAACAGCTACTTTGTCTTCTGATTTTTCAGGGGCCTTTGCATCTATCATATCGCCATAGCAACTTTATCTATCTCTTAAAATAATTTGTCATCTTTTTTTGTGTGCTTCTAGCCTGTGTTATGCCAGCCTTGATAACATTCTGCTCAGATCTGCGACCTGTTCTGTGTAAATTTTCATCTGATTAAGACTTCTCTAAAGCTTAGGTCAAAGTTCCTTCCAGTTCCAGAGTTATTCCCATGTAGAATTTTAGAGACCCTTCCTAACACTTTGACGTCTCACTTGGCCCATAGCGACTCCAATACTTCCAGTTCCATCCAATTGGAGTAGCACAGGATTTCAGGGATTCATTGCAACTTTTGTTCCATAGATCTTTGCCATACCCTGGGACTGATCTTTCTCCAAAGATCAGCCAATGAAATTGTAGCATCCATCTTGGTTCTTTCTTTTTGAGTGAGCAGTGCATGAAATTCTGTGTACCCCTCACCCCCTTTCTTCCTGAAGCATCAAAGTTGTCTGTGTCTGCAGGTGAGGGCTAATAAGATATTCCGATACATGGGTACTATAATTATCATAGAATCATAGAGTTGGAAGGGACTTTAGAGACATAGTCCAACTCCCTGCTCAGTGCAGGAAATCCACAGCTACAGCACACCTGACAGATGGCTGTCTATCCTCTGCCTAGGGAGGTGGTGGGCTCTCCTTCGCTGGAGGTTTTTAAACAATTTGTTCCACTGTCAAACAGCTCCCACCATTAGGAACTTCTTTCTAACATTTAACTGAAATCTGTTCTTTTAATAATTTGAGCCCATTATATCTAGTCTTGCCTTCAAAGGCAACAGAGAAAAAAGTATTTGCTATCTTCTATGTGGCAGCCCTTCAGGTATTTGAAGACTATTAGGTCTCCCTTTTAGTCTTTGCTTCTCTAGGCTAAACGTAGTGGTGCCCAGAATTGGACACAGTACTCCAGGAGAGATGTGACCAGCACAGAATAGAGTGGAACTATTACTACTTGCGACTTGGAAACTATGCTTCTCTTAATATGGCCTGAAATTACATTAGCCTTTTTTGAAGCTTCATCACATGACTGACTCATGTTCCACTTGTGATCAACTACAATCCCCAGATCCATTTCATATGTAATGCTACCAAGCCAGGTATCCCCCATTCTGTATTTGTATATTTGATTTTTCTTAACTAAATGAAGAACTTTATATTTGTCTCTGTTGAATTTCATTTTGTTAGTTTCAGCCCAGTTTTCCAACTTATCAAGATCATTCTGAATTTTATTTCTAAGGTGTTATCTAGCCCTCCCAGTTTCACGTCATCTGCAAATTTGATAAGCATTTCCTCCACTCCTTCATCCAAGTCATGAATAAAGATGTTGAACAATGCCTCGCCCAGGACAGAGCACTGTGGCATCCAGATCGATACCTCCCTTCAGTTGGTTGGGGAGCCATTGATGAGCACTTCGGAGTACAGTTTTTCAACCAGCTGTAAATAATGGTGGTAATATCTAGTCTACACTTCACCAGTTTGTCAACAAGGATATCATGGGGACTTTCCAGATTACTGGTTTACTTATTATTATTATTATTATTATTATTATTATTATTATTTATTTTATTAAACATTTATATAGCGCCAGCAGTGTACCTGGCACTTTACAGAGTAACAAAATAGACATGGTCCTTGCCCCTAGGGCTTACAATCTGAGAGACGGGAGCTGGGGAGAGACATAGGAAGGGGAACAGAGGGAGAGACAAGGGGTCTAACATTCATGAAGGTGCGAGGTCTCAAGTGCACGTACTTGGCTTGGTTACGATGAGAATGACAGCAGGCAGGTCCATGTTGCAAGGATAAGGGTAAACAGACCGTAGGTATAGAATATAGTGGATCAGCAGGATAAAGGGTCAGACAGAGCAGAGCGAAAGAGGTGAGTTTTAAGGAGAGATTTGAAGGTATGAAGGAAGGGGGCAAGGCGGATGTGGACAGGGATGTGGACTTTGCTATACACTGTTCCTCTAAGCACCATCATCTGCCCACCCTATAGCATAGTTCGACACTATCAATACTTTGATTTAACTCCAGTGGTTAGGAAATAAATGTGGCAGAAGAAACAGTACATGCAGCCTGTTAATTCATTATGCTATTCATTACCAGAGCTACAGCCACCCTGAGCTTTATGGGAAGGGCAGGGTATAAGTATAAATAAATAAATAGGTTGATTCTCTCATAAGACTTTTAGTGTCGTCCTCGGTCAGACCAAAAGTCCATCGAGCCCAGCATCCTCTCATTGATGATGGCCAGTCTTGGTCGCTTCAGAGAAGTACCCAACAGGTCATAACGTGGTGATCCATTTCCTGATTGTTCACTCCCAGCGGTCAGAGGTTACATCCCACAACCTCCTTGGCTAATAGCGATTTATGGACCTGCCTTCCAAGAATTTAACCAGTCCTTTTTTAAACCTGCTACTGGCCTTGACCACCACATCTGGCAACAAATTCCACAAGTTAATTGTGCGCTGAATGAAAAAATACTTTATTTGTGTTAAATCTTCTGTCAATTAGTTTCATGGAGTCCCCCCTAGGTCTAGTGCTATTTGAGATAGGAACAACCTTCTACCTATTTATTTACTCATTCCACTCCACTCATGATTTTATAAAGTTTTATCATATCCCCTCTCAGTTGTCTCTTCTCTGAGCCGAAGACCCCTAACCTATCAAGCCTTTCCATACAGAAGCTGTTGCGTACCCTTTGACATCTTTGTTGCCCTTCTCTGTACCTTTTCCAGTTCTGCTATATCTTTTTGAGATTGGGTAACCATAACGTCACATATTATTCAAGGTACAATTGCACCATACACTTCTGTAGAGGCAGCATGAAATTTTCTGGTTTATTCTCTATCCGTTTCCGAATAATTCCTAACATTGTTTGCTTTTTTGTTGTTGTTGTTGTTTTTTTACTGCTGCTGCACACTGAGCTGACGATTTCAATGTATTGTTCACAATGACTCCAAAATCCCTTTCCTGAGTGGTAACCTCTAATTTAGAACCCAGCATTTTATACTTATAGTTTGGATCATTTTCCCCTATGTGCATCACTTTGCACTTGTCAGCATTAAATTTCATCTGCCATTTAATTGCCCAGTCTTTCAAGATCCTCTTGCAATTCCTCACAGTCCGTTCTGGGTTTAACTACCTTGAATAACTTTGTGTCATCTACAGACCTGATCACTTCACTTTTTTACTTCCTTTTCCAGGTCATTATCGCTGGGGCACTCCACTATTTACTTCTCTCCACTATAAAAACTGACCATTTAGTCCTATCCTTTTACCAGTTACTGATCCATGGTAAGACACTGTCTTCTATCCCATGACTATTATCTTTTATGAGAGATCTTATAAAATGCTTTCTGGAGACCCAGATACACTATATGAACCAGCTCCCCCTTATCCATATGTTTATATGGAATTCCAATATGTTGACCCTTCCCCATTATGTTACGTTGATCAATATGTTTATGGCTGCTAATTCTGTTTTTAACAACCATTTCTGCCAGTTTGCCTTCCACTGATGTCAGGCTCACTGGTCTATGGTTTCCAGGATTGCCTATGGAGCCCTTTTAAAATATTGCTGTTCCATTCACTAACCTCACGTATAGTGGCCGATTTTAGCGATCGGTTACAAATTACCAGTAGTTAGTCTGCAATTTCATATTTGCATTCCTTCAGAACTCTAGGTGAATACCATCTGTTCCTGGTGATCTGTTACTATTTAGTTTGTCAGTGTGCTCTAGAACCTCTTTCAGAGTCGTATTGGTTTGCAACAGTTCTTCCGATTCATCACCTACGAAGAATCATTCCAGTGTGGGTATCTCCCCAACATCCTCTGCAGTATAGACTGAAGCAAAGAATTCATTCAGTTTCTCTACAATGGTCTTATCCTCCCTGACAGCCCCTTTCACCCCTTGGTCATCTAATGGTCCAACAGACTCTAGCTAGCAAGCTTCTTGCTTCTGATGTACTTGAAAAAGTTTTTTTTTAAAAATTATTAGTCTTTTTGTATCTTTAGCAAGTTGCTTTTCAAATTCCCTGTGGGCCTGCCTTATTAATGTTTTACTTTAATTTGCCAATGCTTATGCTTCCTCTTTAGAACTATTTTCCTCTTTAGAACTAGTGTTTCATTTTTAAAGGATGCCTTCTTGGAATTCTTTAAAAATGATGGTCATTCATCATTTAGTCATGTTGGCAGATATTTGGTCCTCTTGCTACCTTTTTTTTACTTGTGGAATACATGTAATCTGTGCCCTCAAGATGGTATTTTTACCTAGTCTCCACACCTCATGCAGACATTCAAACCTCACAACTGCTCCTTTTAGTTTTCCTCTAACTGACTTCCTCATTTTTGTATAGTTCCCCTTTTTAAAGTTAAATATTGTTGTGGTCTATTGCCAAGAGGCTCCACGACCAATACCCCTTGAGTCGGGTCCTATACTCCACTTACAACTAGATTCAAAGTTGCTCTGCCTCTTGTAGGTTCCAGGACTAGCTACTCCAAGAAACTGTTATTTATAGCATATAGAAATCTTACCTCTACATCACACCCTGAGGAGTCATTAACCCTGTCAATATTAACGTAATTGAACTTATCCATTATTATTGTTTCTCCAACTTTAGGAACGCTTGAGGAACCACATTGGGGACCAGAGAGACTAGGAGTATGAAAACTAGGGTCATGTTCTGGTAAACCAAAGTAACTACTTTGATTTAATTAAAGTAGATTTAATTAAATCAAAATAGTTACTTTGGTTTACCTCTGTTCTTCAAAACATGGCCTTAGGTGGGTTTTCATGTTTCAGGAACCTTGTTTGGCACCACAGAGACTAGTTCCACTTCCTGTCTTAAAGTCTCATTTTTTTTTTCTGGAGAATTAGGCCCAGAAAACAGCATTTGCCATTCAGAGTTCTTGGGGGAGCAGAACTCTTGAGACGTCTGCACTGTAGTTCTAGTAATTAATAGCAGGCAGGAATGCGGTGCCACATGCATCGTTCCTTCTGCTATATGAATTTCCTGACTTCTTGGAGCCACCCTTTCTGCTCAGATGGAAGGGTGGGGAATGTAGCCTACAGAAAGTCTTAGTGAATGAAGCTTCCAAATTAATACGCAGTATTGTTGTATTTCCTTTTTAAATGCAAGTTTATAGCCTTTGTATTTGGAAAAAACTTGGAAACATGACTACAATGTGCCCTATGGGCTCAGAAATAAAAATATAACTAAAAAATGCCCTAGATATAACCAACTCGTGAGTTTTAAGCTACGGGGGCTGACTCTATAGTTTCTGAGTAGTTGGAGCTAGTAAGCCCGAATACAGCTTATGCACGACCCTTCAGTTTCAACTGGCTTTTGTTCAGGTTTTGCTTGTGAAGAAATCTGAGAGAGTCTACAAACTCGTTTATCCATAAAGTGGTTTTTGAAATGATAGGCTTCTAAAAAAATCTTTGAATGTATAGTTGCACAATAAAATAAGAAATGTCTTTGATTTATTCTCCTGAGTTTTAATACTTCTATTTTTACCAAAGGAAATTGTGATCTAAACCCACTTCATATAAGATTTCCCTCTGTAATTAGTGTTCTTTTCCAAGATGGCTGTAAATGGATACTATAGGAAATGCTAAATTTTGGAACAAAAGACAAAAAAACTTCCATAGTATCAGATACAGAAGTGGTTCCTCTTTCCACAACACAAATATACAGCTGTACAAGCAGAAACATTTTTCCTATACACAGCCTCTCTTTCAAATTGTTTCTGTGTTAAAGGAGGCAACTCTTACTCAGTGATTTTTTTTTTTCAAAAGCTAGTTTTGCTCTGACAGCTAATTTCCTGTGGCTGGTCTGATCACATGCTGTCAACGCAATTTTACTTTTGCTTCATTTTTGTGCGTTTGTAACAGAGGAATTCCAAGTGTAATAAATATTTCACACTTTTAAAATCTTAACTTGTTTGCAGATTTCAAAGTCCTTTATAACAGTAAAGTGCCAAACTAAGAATAATTGTAATCATAAGAAAATTGTGAAAGAATGAGAAGTGGAGACTTGTTTTCATGAGTTTGTATTTGGTCAGACATCTGGCAGGCCTTGATAAAGTTTGGGGAGTTTAGAGATAGACATTGTTATCCAAAAGCTTCTAGGTGTCTTAGACTTATTCTAATGCCAATTTTGGAATTTAGTATAATACACCTAAATAAAAGATGAATCTAGAGGGAGGGGTCTCTCTCCTTATTCTGGGAAACGATTTTAAAAATAAGAGACAAAATATTTTTCAGATCCAGCTTGAAAGATACCAGAGGGTGTTATCACAGACATTATGTATGTTTTAAAAGAAAAAAAAAAATCAAACACATGATTCAGATGGCTTCATATTATAAACCTGAATGCGAAAATGGGATTTGTATCAGTCTACATTAGAGTCCTAGTCAGCACTGGATTATCGGATATGGGATAGTGACAAGGAGAAGGTGCAAGACATCCGATTGTCCCATTCAGTTAAATCCTTGGCGGATGCGGATCTTGTCTTGACAAGAGACATAATTATGAAAACTTATAAATTTTATTATATGTACAGCTATGTGGGTAATGCAGGAAAAGCACGTTTTCTGCATTTCCTTAAAAACTTGTAAGGTTTGCCAACTGTCTGGCTTTGGCCCTGCCATGTCACTGAGTAACTTGGGCACTATTCACTGCAAATCTAGCCTTGTGTACAAAAACTGTTGTTAGCATCTCATGTTGGTATTGGAAGGATGGGAGGGAGGAAGGGATGGGAAGAGTTTCCATCTGGGCTCTGTCCCTGTGGCTGATCACATGTAGAAAGATGGACAGCAATCAAACAGAGGCTTCCTGTCTGTGAAAAGCAGCATAGTGGTCGGGCTGCTTTACCATTTCTTCCTTCATGGGGAGCTGCAAAAACATCATATATTGGGGTAAGAGAAGATCTGTTGCCATGCTTTGGAGGAGAAAACTGCTAACAAAACTAACCTAATATATTTTTCTTTAAAGATTGTTACTGTACTTTATACTTTAAGTAGGGTCTAATTTCTGCTGTGATTTTACTGTGAAGATTTCATCCTAATCCTAGAAAAGAGTTGGGGGTGTGCCTTGAATTGCCCAAACTGATAGCGGCTCTAACTTTTCCTACTTAATGTAGGAAAAGTTAGTCAGAGTTTGGGGCTTTGGAGGCTCAGCCTTGTCCTTTTTATTTGGATCAGTTTCAGTTGCTGTCGCCCACTGATGTGGAGGATGTACTTGGGGCTGTGCGGGTCACCAGTTGTGAATTAGATCCATGCCCATCCTGGTTGGTGAAAGCCAGCCGGGAGGCATTAGGGCCACTGTTTTCTGGGGTTGTCATCACTTCCCTTAAGGAGTGCAGGATGCTGGACTCCTGTAAGATGGCAATTGTCTTGCCTCTGCTCAAGAAACAATGTTTGGGCACTGACTCCTCTGCCAGCTATCGGCATGTCTCTAAACTTGCTTTTTTAGGAAAGATTATAGAGCGGGTGGTGGTGCATCCACTCCAGGCCCATCTGGATGCTATCGTGTTCCTGGACCCCTTTCAGTCAGGTTTTCATTCTGGGCATGGCATGGAGACTGCGCTTGCGCCCTTGGTCGATGATCTAGGTCTGGAGATCGAGGGAATTCCACCCTGTTGATCCTATTTGATCTATAAGCGGCTTTTGATACTGTTGATCACGAGGTGTTGCTGACTCAACTGTGGGACCTGGCAGGGATGTGTGGGACTGCTTTTGAGTGGTTTTGCTCTTTCCTATCAGGGAGGTCTTAGTGGATGGTGAGGGACGATTGCTCATCGTTGCCTCCTGATCTCTCCTGTTGGATCCTGCAGCGTTCCATCGTGTTCCCTCTCTTGTTCAACTTGTGTATTAGCTGCTGGGCGAGATCATTCAGAGGTTTGGGGTGAGGTGTCATTAGTATGCAGATGCAGGGCCAGCCCCAGGCACGTGCGACATGTCCAGCCGCACTGGGGCCCTGCTCCTGGAGCCTGGTCTGTTGCTCCTCTGACGCTCGCCTGAATTCAAAATCCAGGCTGGCCCTGCCCCTGCTGTCAGAGCTGCTAGCCCTAACAGAATCAGCTGAGCTGAGCTGTAGCCCCACAGTGTGTGTGTGTGCGCGGGGGGGAATAAGGGGAGAAAGTCTCCCCCTCCCCACTTGCTGCTGGCCCCGCATGCCCTAGCCCAGCGAGCCAGGATTCAGAATGGAAGGTTGCAACCTTGTAAACAAGGTTCTTCGAGATGACTGCGAACATTCTCACAAATGGGTTTGGCTTGCACGCCCTTCTCTTACTGGCAGATACCAAGCTCACTAGTTTGAAAAAACCATGTGACGGTCTCGAGCCCCCACAGTATATAAGGTACCTTCCCGCCCAAACCCAACAGTTCTTTCCAACCCTGAGCGTGCAGGAAGAAAACTCCTTGTGGGGTCAGAAGGGTGAGTATTTGTGAGAATGTTTGGAGCCATCTCGAAAAACCTTGTTTACAAGGTAGCAACCTTCTGTTCTTCAAGTGGCTCCTTCCATTCTCACAAATGGGTGAGTACCAAGCCTAGATCAAGGCGGTGGGGGAATTTTCTTATAGAATAAAAACAACATACCTCTGCAAGCAAAAAGTGTGTAAGTTTATTCTGTTAACTTAGTTTAAAAGTTCCTCTTTTTT
>QEPC01015050.1:359011-371268 GCA_003113815.1 Sphenodon punctatus
TTAAACAAAAAGCCAGGCTGGGCAGGGTGGGTGGGGGGTGTCCCCCCTTCCACCCGCGCAGCCTGGGAGGGGGAGGGAATTTATTTTAATTTATTTCATTGGTTTCAATGGGGACACAGCGCCCCATTGAAACCAATGCAATAAATCCGGTACCGGTATACCGGATTTAAACCGGGAATCCGGTTTTCGGGTAACCGGTAAATCCGGTAGCCGGTATTGGGCCCGGGGTCCCACCCCTACTATCCAGCACCAGATTTAATTTAAGAACAATTTGGGATGGACAATTTAAGAACTCACCTGAAGCAGGGTCAATGGTATGCAGTTATTGATCTAAAAGATGCTTATTTTCATGTTAGATTGCATACCTCCTGTCGAAGATTCTTTCGTTTCACCCATGACTCCATGCATTTTCAGTTTTGTTCATTACCATTTGGACTCTCCTTGACCCGTAGGGCCTTTACTAAGGTTATGGCCCCAGTCATAGCTTTCCTTTGTAAGCAGGGCATTGCCATTTCCTCCTACCTAAATGACTGTTTACTAATACCACAGACACCTTAAATGCCACCTTCGCTTCACTCTAGATCTATGCGTAAAGTTGGGACTAACTATAAACGTACAGAAGTCACGCCTGTCTCCTAAATGTCTTGTTGAAAAAGACATTTGTTCTGTTATTACTATATATGAACACTTTTGCTTGATTATTTTCATTTGTTTTGACTATTCCTGCCAAATTCTTGCAAAAAATCAATAGTGCCCTGCCCTCCATCTCCTCCTGTTCCTTCCCTGTGTGAAACGAAGAGGGGGCTAGATGAGGGGGTACTTTGGCATGCTGGGGGTGGTTTAAGCAAAGGGGTGGATGGATTTGTGAGACAAGTGGCAAGGGGTGCTATGTATGGGAAGCTAAGGAGTAAAAAGTGCTGGGACTAAAAAGGGCCCAAGGCATGTGTGTAGATATGATGGATATTTATGCAAAAGATGCAAATTTGTGTATTTCCATAAATGTGTGGAGCCTAATTATGCAAATTAGGCCCCGCACCAGGACTTCGCACATGACCCCACAAACCCTAGGGCCGACCCTGTGCTGATGACACTCAGCTCTAGCTTTCTTTTTCATCTGACCCAGGTCCTGCAGTCTTGATGCATACCCATTGCCTGTTTGCTTTGGGAGACTGGATGACGGTGAGTCGGCTGAGGTTGAATCCTGACAAGACAGGTGATGATGTTTGTCTGGCCTTATGATGTGGGGGGTGGGGTTGGGACCCTGATTAACGATGTGGTCGCCCCCCCCGCCCCGGTCACTCGGGTTTGCAGTCTTGGAGTGCTCCTGGATCCGTCGCTGTGCCTGGAATCTCAGGGGGCAGTGGTGGCCAGGAGTACTTTCCACCAACTTCATCTGGTGAGAAGGCTGCAACCTTTTTTTTCTGATTCAGTTCTGGCCGCCATCATCCATGCTTTCGTTACCTCGAGGCTAGACTACTGCAATGCGCTCTACGTGGGGCTGCCCTTGAAGACCATTCAGAAACTGCATCTGGTGCAGAATGACCAGCTCCTTATGAGGACGAGTTGCCGGGAGCACACATTGTCTTCTGGGCACAATTCAAGGTGCTGGTTTTGACCTTTTAAATTTTTGGTTGTTTTCTATTCGTATTTTATATTTGATACTGTAAGCTGCCCTGAGCTGCCATTGACGGGAAGGGGTGTGTGTGTTAAATAATAACAATAATATAATAGTAATGTATCTACACATGATCATAGACTCATAGCGTTGGAAGTGACCGCAGAGGTCATCTAGTCCAAGCCCCTGCTCACTGCAGGAAATCCGCAGCTGCAGCAACCCCGGCAGATGGCCGTCCCAGCCTCTTTTTGAAAACCTCCAGTGAAGCAGAGCCCCCCGCCGCCTCCCTAGGTAATTTGTTTCACTGTCGAACAGCTCTTACCGTTAGGAGGTTCTTCATAATGTTTAACCGAAAACTGCTTTCTTGTAATTTATTTGAGCCCATTATTTCTAGTCTTGCCTTCAGGGGCAAGAGAGAACAAGTCTTTGACATCCCCTCTGTGACAGCCCTTCAGGTAGTGGAAGACCACTGTCATTTCTCCCTTTTAAGGCTAAACGTACACAGCTACTTAAACCTTTCCTCATAGAGCTTGGTTTCCAGACTCCTGACCATCTTGCTTGCTCGCCTCTGAACCCGTTCCAATTTGTTGATGTCCTTCTTAAAATGCGATGCCCAGAACTGGACACAGTGCTCCAGATGAGGTCTGACCAGTGCAGATTAGACAGAAACTGTTACTTCTCCTGACTTGGAAATGATGCTTCTGTTAATGCAGCCTGAAATTGCATTAGCCTTTTTTGCAGCTGCATCACACGCTGACTCCTATTCAGTTTGTGATCAACTACAATCCCCAGATCCTTTTCCCATGTATTGCTGTCTAGCTAGGTATCCCCCATCCTGTATTTGTACATTTGATTTTTCTTACCTAAATGCAGAACTTTACATTTATCTCTGTTGAACTTCATTTTGTTAGTTTCAGTCCAGTTTCCCAACTTATCAAGATCGTTTTGAATTTTATTTCTGTCTTCTAAGGTGTTAGCTATCCCAGTTTTGTGTCATCCGCAGATTTAATAAGCATACCCTCTACTCCCTCATCCAAGTCATTTATAAAGATGTTGAACAGTACTAGGCCCAGGACAGAGTCCTGCGTCACCCCGCTCAACACCTTCCTCCAGATTGATGAGGAGCTATTGATGAGCACTCTTGAGTATGGTTCTTTAACCCGCCGTAAATCCACCTAATGGTATTATCATCTAACTAACATTTTACCAGCTTGTCAACAAGGATATCATAGGAGACTTTGTCAAATGTTTTGCTGAAATCAAGATAGATTATGTTCACGGCTTTCCCATGATCCGTTAAACTAGTAACTTGATCAAAAAAGGAGATAAAATTAGTCTGGCATAACTTTTATTTTTGACAATCCCATGCTGGCTTCTAGTAATCGCTGCGTTGTTTTCTAGATGCTTACAGATTGACTGCTTTATAATCTATTCTAGTTTCTTTCCAGGTATCGATGTCAGCCTGACTAGTCTATAGTGTCTCAGATCTTCCTCTTTTCCCTTTTTGAAAATAGGGACAACATCTTCCAGCACCTCACTTGTTCTCCAAGAGTGCTCAAAGATGATAGACCATGGTTCTGAGAGTACATCAGAAAGTTCCTTCAGTACCCTAGAATGTAATTGATCTGGACCCAAAGACTTGAACTTGTTTCAAGTAGCTTGTTTCTGACCAACTCTTTATCCTGGACTGCAGTCCTTTCTCCTCATCATGCATACTACTTCTGCAAGGTTGGACACAATTTCCGTTTTGGGAGAAGTCAGAGGCAAAATAGGAGTGGAGTAGTTTAGCTTTCTCTTTGCCACCTGTTAATGTTTCGCCATTTTCACCAAGCAACAGACCTACCGCTTCCTTTTTCTTCCTCTTACTCCTAACATACATGAAAACCCCCTTTTTGTTGTTTTTAGCATCCCTAGCCTTTGCTCATTCTGTGCTTTTGCCTTCCTGACACCATCCCTACAAGTCTGGGCTACTTGTCTGTATAAATCCTGGATGACTTGTCCCATCTTTCATTTCTTATATGTGTCTTTTTTTAATTCTCAGTTCATCAAAAAGCTCTTTGTGCAGCCACATTGGTTTCTTTAGAGATCTCCCATTTTTCTTTCTCAATGGAATTGTTTGTGATTGTGCCTTCAGTATCTCATTTTTCAGAAATTCTGAATATTACTGTTAGGAGTATTTTTTGGAAAAAAAACCTCTCAAGGTTAAGATGCTAAGCAATCTTGTGAGGCAGCTGGTTGTTCTAAGCATGTGCTGGACAAATATGTGCAGCCCTGGTTTTGTTTAAATATTGGTTTGTTTGGGGGTTTCGGTTTGTTTGTTTTTTATCTAGAGTAATGATAAATTGGAGCAGCCCAATTTGGCTACCTCATTTCATATTTATATCATATTTTCTTTTTTCTTAAGCTGAATGATCAGACTTCTTTAATTTCTCTTTTTGCTGAATACCCATTTTCCCTATAACTTTGTTTTTTTCCTGAATACTGTTTTCCCTGTATCCCCTTTAAGCTCCTCTTGCCACATCCCCTTTTCCCTTAATAATATATGCTATTCTTTCTCCATCCCTATAACTAATATGCTGTTTTAAGTAATAATGACAATACAAGTGCTGTTCCATTACTGGTGGAATGCTTGCACAATAAGAGACTGTAGGAAACCGTGAACATGGAAATGCATGCATTCATTTTGATCATTGGCTTTCATCTTGGCCCCTTGCTTTCTAGAAGTCTTGTCCCCAGGCATTGTTAGTTCTAGCATTCTCATCTGTTATTTGTCTTTGGAAATTTTGCTTGGAAAGTTGTTGCTGTGTTGGCCCTGAAAGAGACGAGAGATAAAGTTGACACCTTTTACTGAACCAACTTCTGTTGGTGAGGGTGTGTATATTTTTGGAATTCTGGTGAATTGACTTTAATGTTTGCTTTTAATTTGCAGTTTCAGCAGAATTGTTTTATTTATTCGATTCTTCTAGAACTGTGATTTCCAAAAATATATTGCATCCACTATTGATCACATAGCCACACGTACTACTTTGAACTGATTTTTCCCTGGCCTTCTGCATATCCTCCAATAGTACCTTTTTGTCCAGTACATTTACCAGGCTCCCAGCATTGTTTGGTTTGTCAAGACAATAGAGGTCATTAACACCTCATTAATCCAGCTCCCCTCCCCCCCCCCCCCCCGTGAAGTCACATACCTTAAACGGATCCATGCACACGTTGCAATTTTTATGTTAGTTAAACTCACATTAAATTCACCCCATGCACAAGTTCCAATATTTTTTATTTAGTCAAATTTTTATGCCATCCCCTCAGCATATTGATGACACCTTACACCAAACCCTCTGATGACCTCCCCCAAAGACTGCATATACACGTTGAACAAGAGGAGGGGATAAGATGGAACACTACACGTGAGGCCCTGGGGAGAGGATGAAGAATCACCCAGAACAACATGTTGAGTTCTCACGGCCCAGAAAGAATGGCACCATTCAAGAACAGTCCCGCCCACTCCGTCCTGGTCCCGCAACAGAGTCACCAGCAACTAATGATCAACAGTATCAAATGCAGCCAAGAGATCTAATAGGATCAAGAGGGTCGAACGACGTCTAGCTCTCGAGAGAGAGGTCATCAACCAAGGCCACAAGCTCAGTCTCAGTGCTTTAACCCAGACGAAAGCCTGACTGTGAGGGATCTAGGAAACTGATTCGATCCAGATGCTCCTGAAGCTGACGAGCCACCCACCGACTCAATAACCTTCCCTAAAAGGGGAAGGTTAGAGACTGGCTGATAGCTGGCCAGAGCATCAGAGTCCAATGATGGTTTTTTGAGCAGAGGCCACACTCCCGCCTCCTTAAGGCAATCCAGCACTTGGCCCTCCCTAAGGGACGTTTTGACAATCCTGGCCAGCAACGGCCCCAAGGTCTCCCGGCTGGCCTTGAACAGCCAGGATGGACATGGGTCCAGTTCACAATAAGTGGCTCGAACAGCCCCCAGAACATCCTCCACATCAAAGGGTGACATGCACTGAAATTGATCCCATAAAACAAGACAAGATGGAACTTCAACTGCCTGTGGTTCACCCACTGTCAAAAGTGCAGCATTGAAACTGTGGTGGATTTGAGCAATTTTATCTGCAAAAAAGTCCACAAATAAGTTATAGCGAGCATTTGATAACTAAATCCAGGTGGAGGGAGACCGGGCTGACCAGCCCCCTCACCACCCGGAAAAGCTCAGCTGGACATGACATAGCGGATGCAATGAGGACAGCAAAGAAAACCTTTTTTGCTGCCCGCACCGCCATGGCATAGTTGTGTAACCAGACTATGTCGCAATCGGTCAACTTCAGTATGAGAACAATGCTCTAACCGCCGCACTTCTCGCTTCATTCACCGCAGATTCTCCATATACCATGGGGACCTGCATTGTCGGCAATTCGGGAGTGGACATCTCGGAGCCATATGATCGATGGCCTCAGTCAGCACAGAATTCCAAAAGGCCACAAGGTCATCAAGTGAACGACCATCGACATCAGAGGGAGCATTCCCCAGGGCATTCCAGAACCTCTCTGGTTCCATAAGCCTCCAGGGCGGAACCAACCAAACTGGCCCTGCACCCCTCAGGTGACCTACGTGTACCAGGATACCGGCCTGAAGGAGGTAATGATCCATTCATGACAAGGGCACCGCTGGGACCTCCCCTACTAACTGATCCCCCACCTCAAGGCCTGTGCAAAATATCATGTCCAGGGTATGTCCCCCAACGTGTGGGGCCAACAACGACCTGAGACAGGCCCATGGTTGCTATGGTGGCCATGAACTCATGCTCCATCCCTCTTAAGACCGGTGTCTGCATGGATATTGAAGTCTCCCAGGACCACGGTCCTGGGGGATCACAAAACCACCTCTGACACCAGTTCAGTCAGAGCGGGCAGGGAAGCTGCTGTATAGGTAGGTGCACGGTATATCAGCAACAACCCTACTTGGTCTCTAGCCAAATCCATCACCAGGTTGGAGGCCCTCAATTCTCATGATAGATTGCACAGGAAATCTCCTCACAGACCATGTTTCCTTAAAAATAATGACGACACCCCTCTTCCTCCATCCGTGTATGATGCTGGACGGAGTACCCAACCAGAACAAGGTCAGCCAACATAGGCCTCGACTCAGTGTCCAGCCAGGTCTCCATAATACACGTGAAGTCGGCTGCCTGATCCAGGATCAACTCCCGAACCATAGTTGACTTATTAGCAACTGACCTTGTGTTAACCAGCATCAAGCAGAAGCTAGGGGCCCTCTGATTAACAATCACCACACCATCTGTCTGGGGGCCATTGAACGGGACAGGTATTAAACATCTTGTGTAATACAGATCTTGCGTTTAATAGTTAATGTCAGAGCTGGATTTCCCTACCATGACATCTGTGATGAAAATCATGGAAATTTTCATGTTGAATGAGAAAAGATGCATGCACGCATTACACAATTTAATGTAAGATAGAAAATAACATGAAATTGTTTAACATGGGCAAGCAGCCTAAAACTTTACAGCCAAAGTCAATGCAACCATTTGAGAATTTTGACTTTTTAATGAGCTGAGTTTTAATTTGAACCATCAGCTGTACACATATAAACCTATTTGTACACAGAGCCTCTCACACAGACATCCCTTTTTTTCTGGCTAAACCCCAGAGTTACTCAGGTGGGCTATTACAACCTTTCACATAAATACTTACTAAAGTGCACATTTTTGCAAATTAGGGGTGGTATGAGGTATATCAATTTCTCTCCATCAAATGTTGCATGGTATGTTTGTCTCATCTTAACTACATCCCTAGCTTCTTACTTTCCTGCCACAACTATCTTTTGCTCACTTCACTTTACTGTTTAAGAAAACAAATGCAGAAATGTTAGTTTTTTCCCCATTGTCCCTTCTCTTCATCCAGCTCTGTTGTCTAATGCTGAACTGTACGTTGTTCTGTGCAAGCATTCATAAAAGTTATGAACAAATTCATCTAGTAACTACGTGTGTTTTGAAGAAATCATTATGAACTTTATATTAATTGTATAGGAGCTTATTTTTTGCTGGAAATAATGTGATATGGGTGGTGGCTTGCTTGTGACTTTGAGAAAACTGACCTGAGAGTTGTTTAAAACACCTAGCTGCTCTTAAAGTGCACAATGTTATAATGTCACTGAGTTGTTTACTTGATGTTGAACCTCATACCTTTTTGATATCTGCTTCATAATAATTGAAATATAAACTTACAGCTTCTACTAAGTTTCCTTAGAGCAGTTTTCTACTTGGGCAGCCTTACAAAGCAGTTTGATTGGTTGGTTTTAATTGGTGTAGGATAACACTATTTATAGTGAAGTCAGAGATGGCTTTTAGAGTCTGATGAATGGAAGTCCACAGTATAAGACTGCAGCTTTTTGTGCAAGAGACATCTGTGCTATAACAAGAGGGAGACCCGATTTAGACGAATGCTGATGCTAAGATTTAAGAAAAGGAATGGCTTTTTTTCCTAGCTTACATTAAATATATATATATACAAATAAACTTTTCAGCTGCTCATCAGAATTGCTGCTGCACTACCAACTTGGCTTTGAGTTTTGTTCTGATTGTCCAGCAACACTGCAAATGGGGTGAGCGCTGCAGAAGAGCAGCTTAGACAAAACCGGTTTGTTTTATAGGAGAGCTGGTCCCAGGGGCTTTCGTTTTAAGGGATGGAAATGAAGGATAGTGGGAGAGCAAGTATTACAAAGCACGTTGGGAAGAACGGAAGTAGAAACTAGAGTTGATGAGAAGTGTATGCAGAGAAAATATACACAGATTAATAAATTGTAGAAGAGCGGAGTCCTATTTTTGGAGAGTTATGGTAAGGGAATGTGTGTACATGGTGTTGGAGCTGGTAGCCTAGCTGCTATTTCCCCCAATACATTTAAATACAAACTGGCTAAGATGCTAATCTTTCATTATTAATCATTATTAATCTTTTGGTGCTTCAGACTGAAATGGCTAAAGAAGAAAACTATAATATAGTGCTGTGACTATTGCATTCTCTTTTGACTTACCAAGATTGCTATTTGGGTTTTTAAGAACATTACTCAGGCTGGCTAGCTTGTGAGGGACCTTTATAAAACCTGCTTGGAAAAGCAAATCTTCTGTTGAGGGGGGGTGAAAAAACTTATTGTAATGCATGTTCAAATCATGTTTGGTAGAGGTGGGACACAGGCTTTTTTGTTTGTTTGTTCCTGCTTTGATTTTGATTCGTTTTTTGTTCTCTTCCCTTTGATTTCAATGGGAAGGGAACCAAAACCAAAAAATCCCAGGGGTCCAGAAAAGAAAAAATGCAACCTCTCCCATCCCCATGCCTCGGAGAGTGGGGATCTGTGTCCCTAACACTCGCACTCCCCGGGGACCTGCATATACTAAACGGTCCGCGGGCCTTGGAGGGTGGAAGTGCCAGGAACTGCCCCACGCGAAATGGCTCCATGCATGCCCAGAAGAGGCTGCCCTTTTCCAAAATGACGCCGACACAGCCAGCACAATTTTGGAAAAGGGCTGGACGTGTGCAAAAGGCCCTGGTGGCCGTTTGCACATGTGTGCTGGCAGTGAGGCCTTAGTGGCCTGAGAAGAAGGTGTGGCCTAGGAGGCCAGGCCGGTGTGGCCCGGCCTCCTAGGGGTGCAGCTCCAGCAGCATGCCCTGGGCAGAAGGCTTCCGGCAGCTCCTGACACCTCCACCCTCCAAGGCCTGTGAACTGGTAAGTACATGCAGGGGGTGGGAGTCAAGATGGGCCCCGGGAGTAGGGGCGTTAAAGACACAGATCCTCACTCCCACACTCTGAGGTCAGGGAATGATGGTTCCCTTGCCCATTGAAGTAGAGAGATAAATGTAAAGTTCTTCATTTAGGTAAGAAAAATCAAATGCACAAGTATAGATTGGGTGATACCTGGCTTGGCAGCAGAACACGTGAAAAGGAACTAGGGGTTGTAGTGTATCCACTTCTGGGCACCACATTTGAAGAAGGACATTGACATACTGGAATGGGTTCAGAGGAGAGCGACAAAGATAGCCAGGGGTCTGGAAACCAAGTCCTGTTAGGGAAGGTTGAAGGAGCTGGGTATGTTTAGCCTTGAGAAGAGATGACTCAGGGGAGACATGATAGCCGTCTTTAAATATCTGAAGGGCTATTGCAGAGAAGATGGAGCCGACTTCTGTTGTTCCTGAGGGTGGGACTAGAACCAATGAGATCAAATTACAAAGAAGCAGATTTTGGCTAAACATTAGGAAGAACTTCCTAATGGTAAGAGCTGTTCGACAGTGGAACAGGCTGCCTAGGGCGGTAGTGGGTTCTCCTTTGCTGGAGGTTTTCAAACAGGCTGGATGACCATCTGACAGGGATGCTGTAGCTGTGGATTTCCTGCATTGAGCACGGGGTTGGGACTAGATGACCATCCAACTCTAAGATTCTGTGGCTCTAAGGAAGTTTTCAGAGTGGACAGGAATGGAGTGCTGGCCTCACTCTTACAGCTCCCTTCCTGGTGGGGTCGCTGCCATTCTATGATTCTATCAGTTGAGATCACAGAAACGGTCACAAATGTAAAATGAAACTCAAAGTACACTGCATAAATGCAGGTTATGTTCTTACGGGATGGTTTGTTTTGTTCTATTTTATTTTATTCATTTATTTAGATTTTTACTCTGCCCAGGTCCTGTCTCTCCTTGCCTATGCACCGAAAGGAGACAGGACACACGCGTGTTGGGTTTTAAACGGCCACATTCTTTATTAAACCAGATTAAATTGCAGTTAGGTGGGGGAACTTGCCTAAAACGATGTGGGTCCAGTACATAAGCTTTATCCTAAACAACACAAGGGTGGTTTCGATGCACCATCGATTACCACCCTTCAAACCAAACGTCTCCCCCTTGTCGTGGCACTTGCCGCATGCGAGGAGGACCAAGCTCCTTCCGGAATTGAGTAAGGAGGAGTGGGCCTGCAGACGGGGGACCATACCTGTCCCTACTGCCCTTGCTGACCCCCCCTCCCAGGGCTTTCATCCCACTGGTTGCCATACCCCTGCTTTTCCGGTGGGTGTGACCTCCCCATGTCTTAAGGAGATGACTCGTGCTTATCAACTTCTAACCTATGCTTTAACCCTCAGTATTGGACCCCTGCCAGAGTGTGACAAATTATAAGCAGGCACAACACACCCTTGACTCTAACATTGGGGAGAACCAATTGTACCAATTACCAAGCACTGTGAGGAAGGCGAAAAATATGGCAAACCTTATAATGGGCAGATTAGGATTTCCTCAAAAATTCCTTCCTGGTCTCTCATGGCAACCGTCAAGCGTCCACAGTGCTTACGGGAGGGTGGGCGGGTGCTGCTTTTTCATTGGGCTCCAGGCTGCAACTGCGGCTGGAGCCGTCAGTGCCGTGGAATTGAGCTCCGCCCGAGAATCCTGCCCACGTGGGCCCCTCTGCAACTAATAAACGCCACCGGCGCTCCCTAGCAACCCTGGCTGGGTTCTCTTCTTCTGTGCTCCCCAAGCACGGCTGCTTCACTGCCCCGGGGCTTGGATCCCCAGCGGCGCAATGAGACTTCCCTGCCATGCCCCGCCTCCTATCCCCAGGTGGGTGCGGCAAGGAGCCTGCCGCCCCCCACCCTGGGGTGGGGGGGAGCGGAGGCAATTCCCCTCAGTGTTGTTCCCAGAGCTAGACTCTATGTACCTCTTTCCTTCCATAACTGACTAGCCAGTGCCATGGTAGGCTCTGGAACTCCACCCAGCATTGCCTTAGGCATGCATTCTGCTGCTATGCTTACTCTCAATAGGGGAGATGCGCATACAACATGATTACCGTAGCAACAGCCACAGCACCCACACATTGAGGAACAGAAAATGACTAAGGCAAAGGGCCACAAGGAGATATGATGCAGCAGATCCTACCCCAAGGGGCTTATGAAGTAGGAGAGAGACAGGAGAATGGACCAGAGGGAGAGTCGGGAATATATTCAGGGCCCCGAACCAAATGCGGGTCCGCGATTTGTGGATTTCCCGCAGAATCTGCTTCCCTGCTTCTCCCAGTGCACAATTTCCAGCCTGTGCTGGGGAGACATGGAACAGGAGATTCCACAGAGTAGGGTGGGGGTCGGGGAACAGATAAACCCTTGGGGTGACACCCCACCCCCCTGGCCAGGCTGTGCTGGGTGAGTGAGACTGCCAGGACTTGCCTCTCCCCCCCCCGTCACCCTTCCCAGACTGGTGAATGAAATGAACACACCTAGGAGTAGTGGCGGCACTCTTCAGCCGCTCTTCAGCTGCTTCCTGGCCCCTCCCAATGGGGCCTCTTAGAGCAGCACGGCCAGATGACATATCCGGCTGCATCACTCTGGGAGACCGTTGGGAGAGGCTAGGAAGAACCCAGAAGGAGCAGCTGAAGAGCGTTGAAAGAAGCTGCTGCTGCTGCCACTGCTGCGAGATACATTCATTTCATTTGCCAGGCTGGAAAGGGTGGGTGTGGGGAGGCAAGCCCTGGCGTGCCCCCCCCCCCCCAACGCAGTGGGGTGGGGAGGGAGACCGGCCCTACGCTGCATCTACGAGGGGGGGGAGGTATGCCCTGGCAGGTCGTTCCCCCCCCCCCCC
>QEPC01015050.1:372399-391956 GCA_003113815.1 Sphenodon punctatus
TGTGTGTGTGTGTGTGTGTGTGTGTGTGTGTGTGTGAGAAAGAGAGAGAATCTGTGTGTGCGTGAGAGAGAGAGATGATGTTAAAAGGTTTCTCAGGATGACATGGATGTGTTGTATGCAAACTTGTTCAAAGGTTTTTCAGGGTGACCTGGGTGCGTTATCCCCAATGTTCTTAGGTGCACTGTTGTTCAAAGGTTTCTGAGGTTGACTTTGGTGTTATTCCCCATAAAAAAGGAAACAAAAACCAAAAGACAAATACAAAAATTAAAGTTGGTTGAAATGGTAGGGAATCACTGGTAGTATTGTTTGATGAGACACTTAAAATATCAGTTTCTCCTCATAGTGAGCCTGGGCTCTATTTTTTTCACACTGCTAGGGAGAAATGGGACTAGTAGGAGAGAGACATTGGATGGGACCTTAGTAAGAGTGGTCTCTATCCCCCAGTGGCAGGGCTTCACGCAACAGCAAGGCGCTCACAGGGTTAACTAATGTAATCTCACTCCAATGTTAACTTTGGGAACTCCTTGCTGCTAGGATTAAGCCACACCACTGGCTTAACCGTTGGGTTGGCTCTGCCTACCGGTGGCCCTGCCTACCATTGGCTTTGCTCTGCCCACTTTTGGCCCCGCCCTCTGCTCCACAAATTTGCATAAATTAGTATAAAATAGCATATGTAAATTTCATGCAAATGTTTGTCCTCTTTTCTGCCGATGTGTCAGTGGCTACCCTACCAGTATGGTAAGATGCAGAATTGGGCCTGACTCCCGTGTTTAAAAAAAATTGCAGGAGAACTGAGGCCCTGAATATATTCATGAAGTTGCGAAGTCGCAGGTGCATGTACTTAACTTGGTTATAAGGGAGAGGGTGACCCCCAAGTGAATGATGGGAGAGGAGACCTCAGGTGTGTCTAATCTTTGTGGAGTTTGAATGCAGCTCTAAACTGAATTAATTACATCAAAAAGCATAAAAGATAGCATTGTGACATTGCAGTGGAGTTGACCTGTTTGCAGGAACAAAGAATTGCCATCCTTAATCAACCAATGGCAACTTAGTCTATCATCCATCATCCTCATAATGGCTTTTTGAGAGAGGACACCTGCTGAATTTTTGTTTGTTTAACATCTAGTATTTAGGAGTCCAGATCACAGGTTCTAGCCATAGGCATAACAGAATAAATACATGAGGTTGATTTAGAATAAATAGAATAACTTGCTGCATAACTTTTGCAAATGAGTGAAATTTATTCAAGACAATTAATGATTGACCCCATGAAATTTTGATCCTGAGCATAAGAGACCAGGTTTTTGTTTTACATATAAATGTCTTACATGTTTTACAGTGTATGGAATGTCTAGAATATGATTTGATACCTTCTGATATTTAACATATGCTATGTTCTAAAAATTCTGAGGCTAGTTTTATTAGGTTTTCTGAAAGTCTGTTGTATAGTTCTAAAAGATTTCTAGGAATTATGAAGTTAATCTTAAGCTATTAATTTTTCTCTAATACAAAATATTTTTCTTCTTTTAGCATTGCACAAACCTACACTAGCTGCTTAAATGACTATGGGTGAAAACAGACATGACGCTAACCACCCTTTAACCACCCTTGGTGGTCATTTATGCATGTTTCAGGACTGCATAGGGCACCAATACAGCCCTGCAACATGCATAAATAACCACCAAAGGTGGTTAAAGGGTGGTTAGCGTCATGTCTGTTTTCACCCTATGTTGAGAGATAGCTGTATACATGCCACTTAATAGGTTGCATGTTGCCTGGTGTGAATTGTGAACTACTTTGCAATAGTTTCAGTGTTGCTTGAATACATCAGCAGGATTTATGAATTGAGATAAAACATTAAAATGTAATGAGTCATAATAATGTGATTTCTATACCAGAAACTGCTATAGCTGTTTTTATTGTTCAACAAATTCTTAGTGAAGAAAGAATTAAATACAAAACAACTTGAGTTTAGAGAAATGTTTAAAATAACTTTGATATGGAAAAAAAGAAAGTGGTAAACAGATCTGTAACTTTCTAAAATTTATGCGTATTCATTTTCCTCTTAGTTTTCTCTTCCTCTTCTAGAATTCTGACTTCCTTAATGATTAGGGAACAGATGATTGTTCATGACCAAACTTCAGTTACTTACAGTCCAGTTTGGCAGCTCTTCTGTTGTGATTCTTTTATCTTGATACACTTTCCTTCCCAGAAGACGAGGCTGCTGTGGTTCCATGTGGTTGAAATAATTTCTTTTTCTGAACTAGCCAGTAACTAAATCCAGTCCTTTAAGTTAGAAGAGCAGGGCCAGCCCAGCCATTGGGCAGGGCGAACATCCTGCCCATTGTATTAGTGTGGGTGGGGGTAGCACTTTGGGGGCTTTTGTTTACCACCAATCTTGGTGGTAGACGCTTGTGCTTGCAGTGCAAGTGGATATAGCAATCGTTTTTAACTACTACTCAATTGTGGACGTTCTGAAAAAATTATGCGCTCAGTGTGGCGAGGATTGCCAACGGGCTATTGGGGATGGTAGAGCGGAGCTTATTGGTTCCAGGAAGCAGCACGTGATAAACTTGCTGCTCCCTGTGACCCAACAGCAGCTGCAATAGAAGTAGAGGCTGAAAGACAGCTGCTCACTCAGACCTTCCTCTCCTCTTTCAGTCGGCTCCCTACTTTTCCTGCTGCTGCCATGGAGTGAACCAGCAGTGGAGAGGCAGGTTCAGGGGAACAGCTGTTTTTCTGCTGTCGCTTCCTCTGCTGCCACCAGGAAGGCTGTCTGCCAGCCCCGCAGCAACAGGACAAACCACTGGGTCTTGGGGAGCAGTGAGAAAGTTGTCCCAGGGACAGGTGGGGAGAGCATGGCCCCTGAACTCTCCTTGCTTGTCTCTGCTTACATTTCACAACAGCTATGTGCTGGTATTTGGTCTGCACAACAGCACCTTCTGTCATGTGGGTGCCACTGTGAGGGGCAAGTAGCCTAGCCACCATATAGCTGCCAAACTCAGCTGTCTGACATGATGGGGGCACTGAGAGTGGGGTGGGGTGGGGCCACCCGGCCACATGTTTGTTGAGCTCCCTGCCCTGCCCAGGGCATGCGGGCAGTGGGAAAGCTCTCCGGATGCAGGCACATGTGTTCGGTGCCCCTCCCTGACCTGGGGAGAGGTGGCTGCTGTGTGCCGAGCCAGGGAGCCACTGCATCACCACTGTTTTTACCTATTGCAGGGGTGCGTGGGACTGCTCTGTCAGGGAGGTCCCAGCAAGTGGTGGTGAGAGTGTGATCATCGTCCCCTCAGGGCTTCTCCTGTGGTGTGTCGCAGGGTTCCATCTGGACTCGCCTCTTGTTCAATGTGTATCTGAGGTTGCTGGGTGCGATTATTTAGAGATTTGGAGTGAAGTGCCATCAGTATGGTGATGACACCCAGCTCTACCTCTCTTTTTCATCTGACCCAGACCCTGCAGTCTTGGAACTTACCCAGTGCCTGGCTGCTGCTGGAGACTGGAAGAGAGTGACAATATTGAACTCATGGTGGTTGACCAGCCCTGTGACATGGAGGGGATTGGACCCCTGTCACTGAAGGGGGTCTAACCCCCTCTGGTTACTCAGGTTCACAGCCTTGGAGTGCTTCTGTACCCCTTGCTTTGCCTGGAACTTCAAGTTGTGGTGGTGGCCAGGAGTACTTTTCACCAACTCCATCTGGTGAGGAGGCTCTGTCCCTTTCTTCCTGATTCAGATCTGGCCACCATCATCCATGCCTTCATTACTTAAAGGCTAGATTAATGCAATGCGCTCTACAAGGAGCTGCCCTTGATGACTGTTTGGGAGCTGCAGCTGGTACAGAATGGAGCGACCCAGCTCCTTTTGGGAGTGGGTCACCTTGAGCACCTTACACCTGTGCTTTAGTCGGCACTGGCTTGCTATAACTTTCCAGGCACAATTCAAGGTGCTGGTTTTGTCCTTTATAGCCCTGAAAGATTGCCTTTCCTACATACTCCACTGTGACCCCTGAGATTGGCCAGGAGCACTCCCTTGTGAGTACCACCTGCCAACGTTGTTCATATGGCAAGGGCCCACAGAGGGATGCCCTTGGTTGCTGCCCCAGTATTGCGAAACTCCCCCCATCAGAGCCCAAGCATGTTCCAGAGGCAGTATAAAACCTTTCTTTTTGGCAAAGCGTTTGGCAGGCGGGGGATAGGGGTTGGGTAAGTGTGTTTTAGGGGTGAGGGTGGATTTTAAGGGATCTTTAACATATTTTGTTTTGCTGTAAGCTGCCCCAAACCCTAATAAACAAATTAGGGTTTTAAATGCACATTATGTTAGGTGATTGTTTCCAGCATAAGGTGTAAAAGCATTCAGTAAAGAGTTACATTACAAGCCCCAGTTGTCTGAGTGTTGGGGAACAGAAGTGCTTCCCTCCCAAGTATTGCAAGCTGGGATTTGTGGCTTGCAGTGGAGAGGAGGAGGGCTGGAGGTGGTGGTGGTAGGATGGCAAAATACCTTTTGGCCATCCTTGTGAGGGAGAGGGAGGGGGAAAAGCTGCATGTATTCTCTATCTTTGATTTCGGAGACCAAGCAAAATTGAGTAATGTGTTTGAAAATTATGCATTCTCTTTCAAAGCACGAATCGTAGTGTACATACAGGTGCTATGGTTTTTGTGAGGAAAGTCTTGGAACTCAAACTTGTAACTTTTCCTTTGATAGGTGCTGGACAGTTTGTTAGCTCAGTATGGAACAGTGGAGAACTGTGAGCAAGGTATACACACTCTCAACACAAATTGCTATCCGATTTATAAAGGGAAGTGAGTAGAAAGTGAACTTAATTTCTTTTCTGTTGCATTTTCCCTTCTAGTTAACACGGACACAGAAACTGCAGTAGTAAATGTAACATATGCCAATAAGGACCATGCTAGACAGTAAGTATTTTTCCTTGCTTTATTTTTATAGTTTAGCTCCTGCATTTGAGTGCAGATTATCCTGTTGCAAAATAATATTTTTATCTATGCTTTTTGCCATTAATAATGTGATAGTAGAAATAACTGCTACACAAAGTTCATCCCTGTCCATATCAGTTTATCCTTTCAATTGTACACCCACCAGCTTTTCTCACTTTTAAAAATTTGCTTATGTAGGAGACTACCAAAACAGAACTGGGTAAAGATATTATAAATGTCTAGTAGGGTATGATACAAATGTTTTTGAAGTCAGTGGGAGATTTTATTGGCTCCACCTTTTATATGTTTATTTACATTATCATTCTGATTATAAAAAAATTGTTCTTTTTAAAGACTTCCAATCAATTGCTGGAGGTTTGTTTGCTCACATAAGTAGTGCCATACTGGGTCAGACCAATGGTCCATCAAGCTCAGCATCCTGTCTCTGACAGTGGCCAATCTTCTTTTGGGAGAAGTACCCGACAGGTCACAATGGGCAATCCATTCCATGTTGTTCCAGCCTCCAAAAGTAAGAGGCTACATCCCCAAAGCCTACTTGACTAATAGCTATTAATGAACATATCCTCCAAGAACTTACCCAATCCCTTTTTAAAACTAGCTACACTACCGGCCTTGACCACTTCCTCTGGCAGTAAATTCCATAAGTTAACTGTGCACTGAGTGAAAAAAATACTTCCTCTTAATTGTTTTAAATCTGCTGCCACGTAATTTCATGGAGTGTCCCCTCATTCTAACACTGTTAGAGAGGGTAAATAACAGCTCCCTATTTACAGGTTCCACACCACTCATGATCTTATAAACTTCTATCATATACCCTCTCAGCCAACTCTTCTCCAGGCTGAAGAGCCCCAACCTATCAAGCCTTTCTTCATGCAGGAGCTGTTCCATGCCCTTAATCATTTTTGTTTCCCTTCTCTGTACCTTTGCTCTACTATGTCTTTTTTGAGATGGGACGACCAGAACTGCACACAATACACAAGGTGTGGTCGTACCATAGATCTATATAGAGGCATTATGATATTTCAGTTTTATTCTCCCATTCAGAATGATTGCTAACATTCTGTTTGCTTTTCTGACCACCACCGCACACTGAGCTGAGGATTTTTATTTATTTATTTATTTATTTACATTTATACCCTTCCCTTCCCCAAAGGCTCAGGACAGCTGAGTATTGTCCACAATGACTCCAAGATCCTTTTCTTGAGTGGTAACTCCCAACTTAGAATCTAACATTATATAATTATAATTTGGGTTATTTTTCCCTATCTTAATCACTTTGCACTTTTCCACATTAAATTTAATCTGCCCAGTCACCTAGTCTCGCAAGATTTTGCTGCAGTTCTTCACAGTTTGTTCAGGTTTTAACTACCTTGAATAACTTGGTGTCATAAGAACATAAGTAGTGCCATACTGAGCCAGACCAATGGTCCATCAAGCCCAGCATCCCGTCTTCCAACAGTGGCCAATCTCGATTTCATGGGAGAACCAAGAGTCACATTGGGTAATCCATTCCTCATTGTTCACTCCCAGCTCCCGACAGTAAGAAGTTCATCCCGTAAGCTACTTGGTTAATAGTCATTAATGGACCTACTCTCCAAGAACTTATCAAGTCTACCGCAACATGCTCTTATGTGGGGCTTCCCTTGGTTCTGATTTGGAGGCTGCAGCTGGTGCAGAATGCGGCAGCCCGTCTCCTTACGGGGACAAGGCGACGGGAGCATATTACACCTGTGCTCCGCACTCTGCACTGGCTGTCTATAGCGTACCGAGCCAGATTCAAGGTGTTGGTGTTGGTTTATAAAGCTCTATATGGTCTGGGCCCCTCATATGTTTGGGACTGCCTCGCCTTCCGCGCCCCAGGGCGGCCCCTGCAGTCTGCCGGGGGTGCCTTCCTGGAGGTCCCCCGTGTTAAACGGGGGGCCACGATGGAGAGGGCGTTTCCGGTGGCTGGGCCGCGGCTTTGGAACTGCCTCCCGGAGGAGGGTCGCCTGGCCCCAGGTCTGATGGCTTTTTGCCAAGCCTGTAAGACCTGGCTGTTCGCCGAGGCCTTCTGAGGGGGAGGGGGGAGGGCAGGGGAGGAGGAACGTTTGGGGGGGTAGTTTTAAATTATTTATATTGTTTTATGTATTTTATTATTGTTTTAGTCACAGTGAGCCGCCCCGAGATGCCATAGGCATGAGGGGCAGCCAATAAATGTAATGTAAAGAAATAAGTAATAAATAAATAAGTCCTTTTTTTAAACTCAGCTATTCTGGCTTTGACAATGTCCTCTGGCAACAAATTCCATAAGTTGTTTATGCGTTGAGTGAAAAAGTACTTCCTTTTATTTGTTTTAAATCTGCCGACAACTAGTTTCGTGGAGTGTCCCCTCGTTCTAGTACTATTTGAGAGGGTAAATAACCGTTCCCTATCTACTCGTTCCACACCACTCAAGATTTTATAAACCTCTATCATGTTCCCTCTCAGTCTTCTCTTCTCTAAGCTGAAGAGACCCAGCTTGTCAGGCCTCTCTTTGTATGGAAGCTATTCCATACCCTTTATCATTCTCGTTGCCCTTCTTTGTATCTTTTTTTAGTTCAGCTATGTCTTTTTTGAGATGGGGCGACCAGAACTGCATATTCCAAGTGCGGTCGCACGATTGATTTGTACATTTATTTATTTATTTATTTATTTTAAAAACTTATTGCTCCACCCCTCCTGCCACAGGCAGCTCGGGGCAGCTTACAACAATAAAAACAATTAAAACAATCATAAAAGGAGGAAGCAGAGAAAACAACCCCCCACCTCCTAACCCCTACCCTCCCCCCCATCACCCCTCTCCCCCGCCCAAACACCTGGCAGAACAGCCGGGTCTTGCAACGTTTCCAAAAAGAGGGGACCGCAACACCACCCCTGACACCACCTCTGCTAGAGCATGGAGGGAGGCTGCTGCATAGGCAGGTGCACGGTATACCAGCAGCACTCCCAAACTGTCACCCGTCAAATCAAACACAAGATGGAAACCTTCAATACCCGATATGGATTGCACCGGATTACCTCCTCACAGACCATCCCTCCTTAAAAATCATAGCTACACCTCACCCTGTCTCTCCGACCGTGACTGGTGCTGCATGGAATACCAAGCTGGAACAAGATCAGCCAGAATAGGCCCTGATTCATTGTCTGTGATACGAGATCAGCAGCATGGTCCAGGATTGTTTCCTGGACTGTTGTCACTTTGTTAGACACCGATCTCGCATTTAACAGCACCATCACAGGGTTGGGGGTCCTCTGATCAAGATTCACCTGCTCCACTGCTTGTGCGGCATGCAACAAGCATCTATCCCGCCTCACCGATCTCCCCCCTCTTAGGACCATATCACCCCAATCCCATCACAACCCCAGTAGCCACGCCCTCTCCCCCCCAGTTGCCCCCCCTGGCCCCACCCCCGGCTGTCCCGCACTGGCAGCAGGGGAGATCCTCTTCCCCCCTCCCCTGATCCCCCTCTCTCACAGGGAGACTAGAACCCCCCACCCTTATTGGGTCAAACCCCCCTCTATCACCGGGGGGACGTGCCCAACCCTCCTCAACCCAATACCCCCTCGTCCCCCACATGTGCAGGGGAGGAGTCATGTTCCCTATCAATCCTCCCTCAACCCCATCAACACATACCCTAATCAACTGCCCTATAAACCAACTGCCCTACCCCATAGCCAGCCTCCCTCAGCCCTCACCTAAAGGCCACACCCAAAGGCCCTTTGGCATGGCCCTTAGGCACGCGGCCCTGCGGTTCCTCCTGGGTTAGATGGCTAGGTGTATAATCCTTGTTCCATGCACCATCTGGCAGAAATCCGGTCATGGGGGAGTCCTCAATACGGGTAGAAGCCCTGGCTTCGGTCCAGCCCTCCCAGCAGCTCTCTTCCCCCCAGGGACACTCCCCAACAAGTTGTTACCAAAGGACCTCCACGGCCCACAAACAGCCGACACCCTTAGGTGTCACTCTTCAGCTGGTGCCCAAGGGCCCTAGCCCTAGGAGAAATACCTGCAGAGGGAGAAGGGAACAGGGTTGAATGGCAGGCAACTCGTCCTCAAGGCACATCCCTCCAGGCTTCCCCTGGAGAGGCATTATGACATCCTCGTTTTTATTTTCTAACATTGGTTGCTTTTTTTTATTGCTGCTGCACACTGGGCTGAGGATTTCATTGTACTGTCCACAATCACTCCCAGATGCTTTTCCTGAGTGGTAACTCCTAGTTTAGTACCTACATTGTGTACTCATAGTTTGGGTTATTTTTCCCAAAGTGCATCACTTTGCACTTGTCCACATTAAATCTCATCTGCTATGTAGATGCCCGGGCATCCAGTCTCGTAAGATCCTGTTGCAGTTCTTCACAGTCTGCTCATGTTTTAACTACCTTGAGTAACTTGGTGTCATCTGCAAATTTGATCACCTCACTCTTAACGCCCTTTCCCCAAATCATTAATGAATACATTAAGCAGCACCGGTCCCAATACAGATTCCTGAGGCACACCACTGTTTACATCACTCCAATTGTAAAAATGGACCCTTTAGTCCTACTCTTTTCTTCCTATCCTTCAACCAGTTATGGATCCATAGTAAGACATAGGGATGGGATTCTGGGCAAAATTTCGGTTTCGGTCAATTTTGGTTTTGGTTCTCATGTATTTCGGTTCTTTTTCGGTTTCGGTGCTGTCGGATCTTTTGCATTGTACCGGATTTATGCAGTTTTTCAGCGGGGGACAACGTTAAAAATCTGGTACAAAAATCAGTGCAAAAGATCCAATAATACCGAAACCGAAGAGTCTTTTATGTGGGACCTTATCAAATGCTTTCTGTAAATCCAGGTACACTATATCTACTGGGTCTCCCTTGTCCACGTGCTTATTTTACACCCTCAAAGAATTCCAACAGATTAGTGAGGCATGACTTACCTTTGCTAAATCCATGTTGACTCTTCCCCATTAAGCCATGTTTATCGACATGCCCAGCAATTCTGTTTTTAATGATAGTTTCCACCATTTTGCCCAGCACAGACGTAAAGCTTACTGGTCTGTAGTTTCCACAATCACCTCTTTTTAAATATTGGGGTGACATTTGCCACCCTCTAGTCCTCAGGTAAAGTGGCAGATTTTAGCGATAAGTTACAAATTACTAACAGTAGGTCTGCAGTTTCATATTTGAGTTCATTCAGAACTCTGTGGTGAATACCATCTGGTCCTGGTGATTTGTTAGTATTTAGTTCGTCAATTTGCTCTAGAACCTTCTCCAGAGTCGCATTGATTTGTGACGGCTCTTCTAATTCATCACCTACAAGGTAAGATTCCGGCATCGGTATCTCCCCAACATCCTCTGCAGTGAAGACTGAAGCAAAGAACTCATTCAGCTTCTCTGCAGTGTCCTTTTTCTCCCTAAGCAGCCCTTTCACCCCCTGGTCATCTAACAGTCCAACTGACTCTCTAGCAGGCTTCCTGCTTCTGATGTACTTGAAAAAGTTTTTATTATTAGTTTTATTTTATATTTTAGCATCTTTAGTAAGTGGCTCCTCAAATTCCTTTTTGACCTGCCTTATTGACTTTTTACATCTACTTTGGCAACACTTATGCTCTTCCATATTTACCTCATTGGGACTTTTTCCAGTTTTTAAAGGATGCCTTTTTGACTCCAGTAGTCTCCTTCACCTCACCATTGAGCCACACAGACAGACGTTTGGTCCTCTTCCTACCTTTTTTAATTTGTGGAATACATTTAATCTGAGCTTTCAAGATTGTGTTTTTAAATAGTCTCCATGCTGCCTGTAGACATTTAATTCTTGCAGCTGCTCGTTTGTTTCCCTCTAACTAGCTTCCTCATTTTAACATACCGCAGTGGTTTTATTAGGCATTTTCCCTCCTGTGAGTATGTCAAATTTGATTGTATTATGATCACTAGTGCCCAGTGACTCCAGCACTGTTAACTCTCACACTAAGTCCTGCACTTCACTTAGGACTAGATCCAAAGTGGCTCCTTCTCTTGTTGGTTCCAGGATGAGCTGCTCCAGGAAGCAGTAATTTATGACATCTAGAAATTTGTCATCTGCAAATGTGATGACCTTGCTCTTTACCTCCTTCTCCAAGTCATAAATGAATATATTAAACAACACCAGTCCCACTAGAGATCCCTGGGACACTCCACTAGTTACTTCTCTTCACTGTGAAAACTGACCATTTAGTCATACTCTTTGCTTCCTATTTTCTAGCCAGTTGTCAATCCACGATAAGACACTGCCTCTTATCCTATGACTCTTTAATTTCCTCAAGAGTGTCTCATGAGGGATCTTATTGAACGCCTTCTTGAAAGTCCAGATATACTATATCGACCAGCTCACCCTTATCCACATGTTTATTTACACACAAAAAAAATTCCAATAGATTAGTGAGACATGACCTCCCTTTCCTAAATCTAGGTTGGCTCTTACCCATTAAGCCATGTTCATCAGTATGCTCAGTAATTGTGTTCTTAATCATTTCCACCAGTTTGCCCAGCACCAACGTCAGGATCAGCTCTGGAGCCCTTTTAAAATATTGGTGTTGTTTGCTACCCTCCTATTCTCTGGTAGAGTGGCAGATTTTAGTGATAGGTTACAAATTACCAATAGTAGGTCTGCAACTTCATATTTGAGTTCCTTCAGAACTCTGGGATGAATACCATCTGGTATTCATTACTGGTGATTTGTTACTATTTAGTTTGTCAGTTTGCTCTAGAACCTTCTCCAGAGTCACGCTTATTGCAACTTATTTGTCACAGTTCTTCTGATTCTTGATCTACACAGACTCAGTCTGGCGTGAGTATCTCCCCAACATCTTCAGTGGTGAAGACCGAAGCAAAGAATTCATTCAGCTTCTCTGCGATGTCCTCCCTGAGTGCCCCTTTTGCCCCCCTGGTCATCAAATGGTCCAACCAACTCTCCAGCAGGCTTCTTGCTTCCAGTGTACTTGAAACATCAGTACATCTCCAATAGTTGGCATCTTTTAATCTTTATTTCACAGTTTCACTTATTAGGCAGGATTTATTGCAAAATCCTGCTGGGAACATCTTGCATTAAATTGGGCACAGTAAAAGGTATTTTGCATTAAGGTACCTCATCTAATTAATTGTTGCATCCTGTAAAGGTGTGTGCATCACACTTTTTCCTCTCTTGTCCAGAATGGTACGAAAGAACAAGGACATCATTCAGAGTTTTTCGGATCCTTTTTACTTTGAAATTCCTGCCACCTTGTGGCTAACTACAATAAGCAATTAAGATACAGTATACATATTTCTTACATTACACACTGTTACTGTGAGTAATATTTTTGCTTTCCTGTTTTTAAGTGTTAGAATGCAACACATACATCCTTATATCAGCTAGTTAATGTATTCTAAATCTCAGTGAGTGGTACGTGTGACTTGTGCAGTTTATTTTTCCCTGTTATTATTATTTATTATTTTATTAACTATTCATATAGTGCCTGCAATGTACCTGGCACTTTACAACTATTAAAATTAGATAGGGTCCCTGCCCCGGAGGGCTTACAATCTAAGAGAGACAAAGGAGGGGGAGGTAAGGGATGGGGGCAACAGAGGGAGAGATGAGGATACGTTCATGAAGGCATGAGATTACTGGTACATGTGCCTAAGGAACTAAGGGAATGAGGAGCTAGGGAAAATCTGATGAAAGAAATAGATTTTCGGGAGGGAGGGAGGGAGAGAAGAGAATGTATTCAGGGACGGAGTCCCAGGCATGGAGGGCAACAAGGGAGAATGGGCAAATACGCTTTGAGGAGTAGTGGAGCCATGAGTGAGGGTGGTGGTAGAGGAGCAGTGGGACTTCCAGATGGGAGTGTAGCGGGAGAGTAGTGTAGTGGGGGTGGGAGGCAAGGCCATGAATAGTCTTGTAGGTCAAGACGAGAAGCTTGTGCTGAATGCGTTCAGGTAGAGGGAGCCAGTGTAGAGAGGAGAGGAGGGGGTGCACGTGATCAAAGCAGCAGGTGAGGTGGATGATCTTGGCAGCAGAGTTTTGAATGGACAAGAGGGGAGCAAAGTGAAATGGGAAGGCCAGTGAGAAGGAGGTTGCAGTAGTCAAGCTGAGAGGTAACCAGAGTATGGACTAGGGTTTTAGTAGTGGAAACAGTGAGAAAAAGATGGATCTTAACCATGTTGCTCAAGGAGAGACAACAGGATTTAGGAACAGATTCAGTATGAGATTTAAAGGAGAGGAAGGAGTCAAATACAAAGCTCAGGTTATGTGTCTCAGAGATGGGCTTGAATGGTGACATTGTTGATGGAAATTGAGAAGGAAGAGGGAGAGGAAGGCTTCAGTGGGAAGACTTAGGAGTTCAAACTCATATTGTGCTTGAGCTGATGGTGCGACATCCAGGCAGAGATGTTAGAGAGACAGTTTGTGATACGAAATTGGATAGAGGGAAAGGAACCAGTAGAGAGGGAGAGATTGACAGTGTACAGCAGAGATGGCAAGACAGAAGGGGCAATAGAGGTCAGAAGGCAAGAGCGGATGGAGTCAAGGGGACGGGTATAGGAGTTGGACGTGGAGAGCAGGGAGGTGATCTCATCAAGGGAAGGAGCGGGGAGGTAAATAGGGGACAGAGAGGAGTAGGAAGTGAGATCTAGCAGATGTTATCAATCTTGATAGTGAAAAATGAGGAGAAATCCTGAGCCTTGTGGGTAGGTGAGGTAGAGGATAGGAGGGTTTGAGAAGGGAGTTGAAGGTAGAGGAGAGAGAGCAGGAGTTGCAAGAATGTGATTCAATGCAGGCAGCAAAATAGTGCTGCTTTGCAAAGGACATGGCAGAACTGAGGACTGAGAGGATGAACTTAAATTGGAGAAATTCAGCATGGTCATGAGATTTCCACCAGAGGTGCTCAGCAGTGCAAGAGTAGGAATGGAGGTGGCGGATGGAGGGGGTGAGCCAGGGTTGGGGATTAATGGGGTGCGTAGGAGATGAGGGGAGCAAGGAAGTCTAGGGGGAGGATAGAGAGGAGTTGAAGGCGGAGACAGTGGAGTCAGGGCAGGTGGCAGAGGAGACTGATGAGAGAAGTGGGGGGAGAGAGGAAGCAAAGTCCAGGGTGTTAATAGATTGAAAGTCACAGAACGTGTGAGAGGTAGGGCTAGAGGAAGGGGGTGACTGGGAGGTCTGGAATGAGGCAGAATGGTGGTAAGAGAGGTCGGAGATGGAGCAATTTTTTGAGACTAGAAGATTGAGGGAGTGTCCATCAAGGTGCATATTGCAGTGATTCCAGAGATGGTCTAAGGAAGAGATAAGAGAAAGGAAAAAGGAGGTAGCCGGATGTGAGGAAACATCCACTTGAGTATTGAAGTCCCCAGGGATGAGGGGTGGGAACATGGTCAGAGGGGAAGAAAGTGAGCAAGGAGTCAAACGTTGAGAGGAAGGAACATAAGTAGTGCCATACTGGGTCAGACCAATGGTCCATCTAACCCAGCATCCTGTCGACGGTGGCCAATCACGGTGGCTTGGGAGAAGCACCCAACAGGTCACAATGGGGGATCCATTCCCTGTTTTCCCCCAGCTCCCATCATGTTCCCTGATCCTGTCTGGTTAATAGCTGCTAATGGATGTATTTTCCAGAAACTTGTCCAAACCTCTTTTAAACTCAGCTATAGTCCTGGCCCTTATCACAGCCTCTGGCAGTAGATTCCGCAACCCAATTATACATGGAGTGAAAAAATATTTTCTTTGTTTTAAACTTGCCACCGATGAGTTTCATGGAGTGTCCCTAGTTCTAGTACTAGCTGAGAGGGTAAATAACTACTCCTTGTTTATTAGTTCCACACCACTTATGATTTTATAGACCTCTATCATATCTCCTCTGTCGTCTCTTCTCCAAGCTGAAGAGCCCCAAACTACCAAGCCTCTCCTCGTACGGGAGCTCTTCCATGCCCTTGATCATTACGCACTGCATGGTGGATTTCATTGTATTGTCCACAACCATCCCCAGATCCTTTTCCTGAGTGGTAACTCCTAGCTTAGTACCCAGTATTGTGTACGCATGGCTTGGATTATTTTCCCCTACGTGCATCACTTTGCGCTTGCCCACATTAAATCTCATTTGCCATTTAGATGCCCAGGCACCCGGTGTCGTAAGATCCTGTTGCAGTTCTTCACAGTCTGCTCATGTTTTCACTACCTTGAATAACTTGATATCGTCTGCAAATTTGATCACTTCACTCTTAACACCCTTTTCCAAATCATTAATGCATACATTAAACAGCACCGGTCCGAATACAGATCCCTGAGGCACACCACTTTTTACATATCTCCATTGTGAAAACTGACTATTTAGTCCAACCCTTTGCTTTCTATCTTTTAACCAGTTTCTCATCCATAGTAAGACACTACCTCCTATCCCATAACTTTTTAATTTTCTCAGGAGTCCCTCATGAGGGACCTTATCAAATGCTTTCTGGAAATCCAGGTACACTATATATACTGGGTCTCCCTTGTCCACATGCTTATTTACACCCTCAAAGAATTCCAACAGGTTAGTGAGGTATTACTAAATCCGTGTTGACACTTCCCCATTAAGCCATGTTTGTCAGCATGCCCTGTAATTCTGTCCTTAATGATTTTTCCACCATTTTGCCCGGCACAGACGTCAAGCTTACTGGTCTGTAGTTTCCAGGATCGCCTCTGGATCCCTTTTTAAATATGGGGGTTACATTTGCCACCCTCCAGTCCTCAGGTACAGTGGCAGATTTTAGTGACAGGTTACAAATTACTAACAGTAGGTCTGCGATTTCATATTTGAGTTCCTTCAGAACTCGGGGGTGAATGCCATCTGGCCCTGGTGACTTGTTAGTATTCAGTTTGTCAATTTGACTTAGAACATCCTCCAACGTCACATTGAGATGTAACAGCTCTTCCAATTCCTTGCCCACAAAGCAAGGATCCGATGTGGGTACCTCCCCAAAATCCTCCGCAGTGAAGACCGACGTAAAGAACTCATTCAGCAACTGCAGTGTCCTTATCCTCCCAGAGTGCCCCTTTTACACCCTTGTCATCTAATGGCCCAACTGACTCCCTAGAAGACTTCTTGCTTCTGATGTATTTTTGCCTCTTTAGCAACCCTCCCTTCAAAATCTCTCTTGGCCTACCTTATTAACACTTTACATTTACATTGCCAGTGTTTATGCTCTTTCATATTATTTTCATTGGGACTAGCCTTCCATTCCTTAAAGGATGCCTTTTTGGCTCTAATAGCCTCCTTCACCTCCCCATTTAGCCATAGTGGAAGACTTTTGGTCTTCCTGCTTCCTTTTTTAACTTGCGGGATGCATTTTAATCTAGACTTCCAGAAGGGTGCTTTTAAACAGCTTCCACGCCTCTTGCAAACTTGTAGCCCTTGCAACTGTGCTTTTTAGTTTCTTTTTAACTAGTTTCCTCATTTCGTCATAGTCTCCCTTTTTAAAGTTAAGTGCTACTGCTGTGCTTTTGTTCGTCTTTCTCACTCCCGAAATTATGTCAAATGTGATGATATTATGATCGCTATTGCCTAGTGGCTCCGCCACAGTTACTCCTTGCACCAGGTCCTGCGTTGCCACTCAGGACTAGATCCACAAGAGAGTGGACCTGAAGGCAGTAAATGACAGCGTAATTGAGGTCGAGTGGGGAGTAGAGGTGAATGGAGTGAGCCTGAAAGGTGGAGAATGAGAGGGAGGGAGGAGCAGTGAGAGGTTTGAACTAGCAGGGTTTAGAGAGGAGGAGGCCAACATGACTACCAACACCACCTTCAGAGCAGGACAAGTGGGTGGAGGTCAGGCCTCGCCCCTGAAGGGCGGAGCAGCAGGAGTTAGTGTGGCAAGGGAGAATCGAGGTCTCTGTGAGGGCTAGGAGTTGGAGGAAGCGAGAGAAGAAGAGGTGATGGATAAAAGGAGCTTTATGGATGGAGGAGCGGTAATTCCAAAGAGAGCAAGAGAAGAGGAGCAGGCATGGGGGGGAAGATGAGATGGGAATGACGTTATGAGTGAGGGGGCAACAGTGGGAGCAAGGCAAAGGTTTGGGGTTTGGGAAGAGGTGGTGTGGGGGAGAGGGGCTGGGAGGTATTAAGGAGGAGGAGGAGACAATCCAGGACGGATGAGAGAGAGAGAGAGAATTGAGATGGAAGGAAGCGAGGAATATAGGGGAAGAATAGAAATTTATGGTGTGGTGGGAGCCTGGAGAAAGACGGTGACATAGTAGAAGGAAGTTGGGGGGTGGGGGGGAGAAGAAGGAAAGGATATCCAGCGCAGGGTGCCAGGTGCCTTGGCTTCATCTGGGTAGCAGTCCAGGTCCAACTGGCCTTGAAACAGCCGCAGAACAGCCAGCACCCTTCTGCATCGCCCTTCGGCCCCTGCCCAAGGTCTGCTACCCTCATTGCTGAGTGCAAAGGAAATGAGGAAGGTTACCTTGGAGGGGATAGACACAGGTGATTTAGGCCAACATCCAATTCATATTAGCAGTTGAGTGAGCTCAATTCAATTCCATTTGCAAGCAGCATGCAAGAGGACTCTCCTTCAAACATCCTCCCTCAGAGCCAAGTGCAAAGGAAATGAAGGTTACCTTCAGAACTTCCAACTTTTTGGAGAGCCTTCAGTACTCCCTTACATTGAAATTGGGTGTTAATTACTTTGTACTGAAGATTTTAACACTGAAGTAATAATTCTTTTTTGACTAATGCATTTTACCACATATGACGTTGAAAATGGGATTGTGAGTATTCAGACCAAATGCCTGAAAATACCCAATGAATAGAGAGAGAATTTTGACCTTTGTACTTCTACATGGTTTCTTGAATGCCTAATGTGTGTTAGTAACTTAATAGAGGCTGCAACAGTTGATAACTTTCTCTTCTCAGTTGTCCATTGACTATTCTTGCTTATTTTATTTACCCATTATTAACTTAAATATTTTGCATTATTAATGTAAAGTATTTAGTGGCACATAGAATAATGTAATATTTAAAACAATGTAATAAATTACATTTTAAAATGTAAAATGTTTTAACCATGGGTGAGTATAATAAGCAAACATTGTCAATGGTCAACTGGAAAGAGACTTTGTAATGCAGGAGAGGCAAATAAATACCTCCAAGATGGCACAAACTTGGAAATTTATTTATTTTATTTTTATTTAGATTTTTTTTATCCCACTCTATCACCTTAGGCTCAGGGTGGTCCTTAATTCTTTAAATGATTAACTGTAGTATTAACAGCTATGTAACGTTAACAACTTCCTAATTAACTCAACTCTTAATCTTCACAACAACCCTGTGAAGATTAAGAAGGTTAGGCTGAGAGAGATCTGTGGCTAGCCCAAGGTCACACAGTGAGTTCATAATTAAGGTGAGACTTGAACCAGGGGCTTTCACCTCCTGGTCCATATGCTGCACTCTTAACCACTACACCACACTGGCTCTCTGTGTGAAACTCTCTGAAACTCACTCTGTGAAACAAAACTGGAAAGGAGTTGGACTTACACTGATTGGAAAGTCACAACACATTTGAATATGGACTTCAATGATTGCATCAGAAAAAGAATCAGCAGAGGGGCGAAAAGAATATTTACAGTGGTCAGACATGGAGATATGGATTGCAATGTGTAAGTCATGGCTCCTAATAGAAAGTGTATTCATTCTGAGCATAGGTTTTGACTCTGATGTTGAATTTCAGTGAGTGGATATGAAGAAGTTTACTATTGCAAGCAAACACCAGTGGTGAGCCCTAGCTGTAAAATGAAGGTTTAGTGAGCTTTGGTCCCTGGGTTATACAGTGGAGGCCTCGGTACTTATATGTCTTATTGTGGATGAACACTGAGTTTGATCAGTGTTTTAAAGACATTTGGGCCCTAGCACGTGGCATTAGCTTCATTATTAGGAACCTAGCCTCCTTGAGAATGAGGAACAAGTTGGATTGTAGGTAGTGATGTGAAGGCATGGGAAAAAATGGAAAAATTGTTCTTTTCTGGGGGTTTTTTGAGGACCTTTTCCTTTTTTTCCAATAGAAAAATTGTAAATCTTAGGGGAAATTGAAAAAAACTCTTTAAATATTTTCTTTGAATGAAATGCTTTTTAAGACAAGGTATTCAAATATTGTTTTACAGCTGCCCTTTAGTCCCTCAAAAAATTTCCAATAACTATATAATATGAAGGTGTTTTATGTAAGACAATCAGTATTAAATAATTACAACTCCTGTATACTGTAGATATGAATAACTCTCAAATTCAAGAAACATTTCTGCCCCCAGAGGGAGCAGCCATCTTCACAAGAGGAGGAAGGACTTTGCTTGTGGATTGCAGCACTGCCTGCAGCCAGTCTTCCTCTGGTGACCTTTGATTTTCAGGCAGCGGGAGCTGCCTGAATACTTAAATGTACAGCCACTCTTCATTATAAACAGGCGACTGCTGAAGCCCCAATTTTGCAAAAACCGCTTGACCTACGTTTCTGAAAATTTCATCATGGCTGTAAATTGTGAGGACCATCATATCCACAAAGTTTGAAAAATATCCATCAGGAAAATAAAAAGTTATTGCAGCTTAAACGTTAATTGCTTGTGGTCAAAATTCATACTGGCCTC
>QEPC01015050.1:394607-424721 GCA_003113815.1 Sphenodon punctatus
TTGCAATGTATGAAGTGGAAGGTGTTTTGAATTGTAATTGTACTGAATTGTGTTTTTGTGTGTATTTTAAGAAAACTCTTGTACATTTAAGTGTCTTTTTAAACTGTTAAGTTTTTTGTTTTAGTGAATCTAGACGCTAGATCTAGAATGCAAAGTTTGGTGGAGATACTTGACGTAATTAGCCTCAATCTACTGTCGTTCTCTGCCCTGACTAGCCCCCTCAATCTGCTCTCCTCTCCCCTCAAAGGATTGGGAATGGACACTGGCAGCATCCTTCTACAGGGAAACAAGCAGTTTATTACCCTGCTTGCATGTGTGAAGAAATCCCCCTTATTCTGTATGCAGACGGGAGCTGCTCATGGTGTGTTATCTAAGGAAGTCACTTGAATGTTTGATTTTAATTTTGGCTGGGCCACAAAAGCCTGGATTTGTTAGCTTCCTGGACAAGCTAAACTTACAAGCTGCTTCCTGAGCTCCATCCAGTATTTGAGGTGGAGGTATTTTGAAGAGAAGGAGGTGTTAAGGATGTGATTGTGACTTGGCATTTCTAAGTTGTGGGGCAACTAATTGTGGGATGAATAATTTGTTGTAAATCTATGGAAGTTTTAATAGCTTGCTACATATATTTAGTTCAGTATTGTGCATTTTCCTACCCTGACCACAGTGTCTGTCTGCATTAGTTTTATATTGCCAGCTGCCTTTTCAGAGACTACTAATGATAGATAAAGGATGAAAAAGCAAATCCAAAGATGACTACATATTCCTCTAGTTCTGGTTGGTCAAATCAAGCATGAGAAAATGGAAAACTTGATTTAATGACAACCCCTGTATTACGCTGCTGACTTTCACTTTTTATTATGCCTATTTGATTTTTAACTTACAGCTACACACTAGCAAAATCATACATGTCTGGCATATCGAATTGAAAGTTCAAGTTAGCTATCTTGGTTTCTAGGCAAGCAGTTGTATGCAACAAGTTCCCAAACTAAGTAATCCTGGTATCTTGCAGATTTGTTTATAGTTGTTTTGACTTGTTAACTGAATTATTCAAAGATGTTTACCTGTGATTTTGTTTTATAACTCATGGAATACATGCTTAAAGCGCAGTAGAAAAGTGCAGTGGACTACTGCCCTTACTGGGAAGTAAAGCAATACAATGGAACTGCAATTCTAAAAGGAAGGGAGAGTAGGGAGGGACGGACTGACGAAGAAGGGGTGGAACTGTGTTGTGGGGTGGGGATGAGGAATAAAAAGGGCCAAGATAGAAAGGAGGAGATCCAAGAGCAGGTGCTGGAATGACATGGAACTAGTTGGAATTGCAGCAGAGAGGCCACCGGGAGCAACTAGAATGACAGAGGACACCAGGAGCAGGTTGGATAGTGGGAGACCTGACTCAATCCTTGTCATTCCTTATCTCTCTCTGCCATTCCTCCTTGTCATTCAGCAGTGAACGGGCTGATGTGGCTGCTTGGTCAGCTAACCATCTAATCCACCTCATGACCTTCCAGTGGTTCCTTTTTAGTGATTTTATTCCCGTTTTAAAGTTCCGCCTTATGATGCACTGGCAGTCTGGTTGGGATGAGTGTCAGACAGCAAAACTGCATGACGTGAAGCCTGTGATCCAGCTGTGGCAGAGCTCTTACCGTCGAAATCATTGAGAGAAAGTGGTCCTGGCCAGGCTACATCTTGGTCATGGACTGCCCACTCATCAACACCTGCTTCAGGGGGAGGCTGCAGCTCTGTGCGGTCCCTGTAATGTGCCTTTAACAGTTAAGACACATTCTACTCGTCTGCTCCCATTTTGCTGCTGTACGTCATGTGCTTTTACAGAGCCAACCGCACCTCTCTGACCCTCTCAGTCTTGCCCTGGTTCGCAGCACTTTTAAAAAATTTTTTAAGGCTATCGGGTGGTTCCATGGTTCCCTTTTGAGTTGTGTGTAGTTGTAGTGTGTGTGGGTTTAGCTGTGTGTGGGTTTTACCTCACTCTGTGTTTGGAGCAATATGGCCTGATTGGTTGCTGTGCCATTAACCCCCAATCACCCACCCATCCTTGTAATTCTAATAACATCCCCTGTCCTTCAACACATTTTCTGTCACCTCCATTGTTGTTCCAAAGGGTCCTCTTTACCCCATCCTTATTGTTCCATGCAGCACCTTGACATTCCATGAATGCCACACCCAACACCCTCCTTGTTGTTCAACCCAATTCTTTGTCATTCTGTCTCTTACTAGGGGGCCCTCTTTTCTTTAATTCACCCAGCCTTTTATATCCTTCCATCCATTACCCATTGTCCCTTGTGTCGTTCCACCCAGTTCCTACTCATTCTACCCCCAACATCCTCACAGTCAATCCACCTTTCCTCCTTGACTCCCACCTTTCCATTGCATGTTCTCACCACCACCCCTTCCTTTTTGTTCCAGTTATATGAATGCTCCTCTCCTCATTCCACCTCATCATCTCTCTTTCAACTCCTTCCCTATAGCTTGCTGCTTGGCATTCTGTCGGCTACTTATGGCATCCTTCCTATCATTCTATTCAAACAAGTGTAATTACTCCTGATTCTCAAAGTCTCCTCCCTGTCATTTCACACAGTGTCTCGCCATACCCCCATGTCCAAGTGGCTTCCTTCTAGTCATTCCACACAGCCCTCTTCATCCTAGCTGCTTCCAGTGGCCTTCTTTTTGTTCTACGCAGTGGCTTATCATTCTAACTGTTCATGGCAGCTTCCTTGTCATTCCACTCAATTCCCAGTCATTCAAGCTGTGCGTGAGGGTGTCCTCTGACATTCCACCCACCCAGCCCCCACACCATTCCAGCAACTACCAAAGGCCTCCCCCCTATCATTCCACCCAGTCTAGCTTCATTCTAGCTATTCCCAGTGGCCTTCTCCACATCATCCCAGCTACTCCCTTTCATTTCAGGTGCTCCCTGTGGCCTATTCCTTGTCATTCCACTTATCTCCCGTCATTTCAACCACTCCCACTGGCCTCCTCCCCAACATTCCACCCAGCCCCTCTTTTAGGTCCTCCTGGTGGCCTCCTCAGTCATTCCACCCAGTCACCTGTCATCCCAACAGCTAGCAAAGGCTCTTTTTCTGTTATTCCACTCAGCCCTCTGTCATTCCAGCTACAACTGGAGGGCTCCTTCCTGTTATGTGTGTGTACGTGCCATTATTCCAGTTGCTTCCAGAGGCCTCTTTCCTGTCATTCCACCAAGCCCCTCATTATTCAAGGTGCTCCTGGTGATTCATCCTGTGATTCCAATGAGTTCTTCATTATTACACCACCTCAGCTTGGCTTACTCCCTATCTTACTATCTTGCCTCCATTCCCCACCTGTGCTACCACCTCGCCACTCTCCTTTCCTTTTAGAGATGCAGCTCCATTGTGTTGCTTTACTGCCCATTAACAGCTGTTGGCTGACATTCACAGATCCCCTTTATTTCCATTTGGCATTCATATGGCCTCCATTGTCTCCAATGGGCATTCGTTATAATGTGTTTTGGTATGTCCCCACTGTGGGACGTGCCTGCTCTGGCAACAAACCTCACACAGTGTTTCCTAAGCACCACCTTGTGGCTCATGTGCCTTGTTCCTGCCTTTTTTTGCCCTGGCTCTGGTGCGCTGCGTATCACTCCATCCCAGCTTGGCTTGCCACTGCCTGGGGCTATGCCTGCTCCCACCGTAGTCCCCTCCCAAGGCTTCCCAGTGATTGCCCTTCTTCCCCAGCTCCCAGATTGGAGGAATACTCAGTATTCTGGAAGCCAGAAAAGAGGAGAAGAAAGACCTATACTATTTCCTTCTCCTCCCCGTCCCCCCTCCCCCCCACACACTTTGGGTGGTGGAAGAGAAGGATCTGTGCTGCCCCGACCCCTGGGAGCTAGGGGAGTAGTGGAAGGACCTGGTCCTTGCATCCCCCAGGTCTTGCGGGGAGGAAGGGGACAGGGAGGATGGGCTATGTGTGACCCATGGGGCATTTTTGAAATGCCAGTGCAGTCCTAAGACCCCAAAAGGTGCCCCTCCCTGATGTAAACTAATGTGATTCTGGATTACGCAAAAGAGACTGCATCTCCCCTTCATTAGCTACTTATTGTTACAAAATTTGGGGTCTCTACTTGGACCTCCTGCCTCTCCTAATGAACTTTATTGAAATTGTCCAAGAGGTTCAAATTTGAGGGAGAGGGGAACAAACACATGCAGAGAGTCTCTCTCTCTCATAGTATATATATTTTGGTTCTCAAACTCGAACCGTGCTCCCCCTGCTCCTCAGTTTGCCTGTGGTAGTTGGGGTTACACACACACGCGCACGCACACACTGTACATCCACACTCCTTGCTTCCTTTCTTTCTGTTGCCCCCATCAGTCTCCCTTGTTGTTTTGACTCTCTCTCCCCCTTGCCACCACAGTATTTTAAGAGATTTTTCCTAACTCAGAGTGTGTAGCTAGGTGTTTGCCAGCTGTAGTCCTTCTCATTTTCCTATCATCCCTATTTTGAGAACCACTGTCATAGTAAATGGCTGAAAACACCATACCTCTTAATGTAGAAGAGTCCTACGGGTGTGATTTGATTATGGTGTGCTGTGTAGTACTAGACTATAACTCGGAAGACCAGAGTTCAGTTCTTGGCACTATTACCTTGAATAAATTAGTTAATCTCTTCAGTGTATCACTTGTTACATTTGTACAATTTAGATAACGCTTCTTTGTTTCAAAGGAGAGTTTAGAGAATGGCTTTATTGCTGTGCTTGAGATCTCAAATACTATGGTTGATTTTCTTTATGCAAGTGGCTTGTCTATTGTGGTTTGATGTTGCAGTAAGGCAAATGTTATCAAGAGTGCTTTGAAACAGATAAAAAACAGCAACTCTTGCAGAATGTCCATTTTAGGATTTGTTTTTAACTTTTGGTGCATCAGTAGTCAGTGACCACTTTCATTAGTTTTAACAAATTTCTCACTACTTCACATTCAGTTATGTAGTATGATGATGAAATTACCGATTCAAATTGTGAATTAAATTAAACGTTTAAAAGATCTGCACATATTACAGTGCAGACCTAAAAGGTTGTACAGCCATTGTTGGGGTGTGTACATCTCTGCTGTAGAAAGACTAGACCTCAAAGGCTGAAAATTTTCCTTGTGTAAATTTTGGTTTGATATAGGATTGCTGCATACTGCTCTGACTGTGTCCCAAAGCCAAAACTGTTTTTGAAGCATTTGTTCGTAGGTGGAAAGAAGGAACATGTGAACTGGGGGGGGCGGGGCGGAGCATAAGTTCATGGCCACCATGGCAACCATGGGCCTGTCCCAGATGGTCAGCGTCCCGACACATCAGGGAGGACATACTCTTGATCGTTTTGCACCGGCCTTGAGGTGGGTGCTCTGCTATTTGGGGAGATATCAACGGTGCCCTTGTCATGGTCAAATCATTATCTCCTACAGACCTCTCTCTTAGCACATGTCTGCCCCAGAAGGGTGTGGAGCCAATTTGTATGGTTTGCCCCCAGAGGCTAATGGAACTGAAACGGTTCTGGTTGGCCCTTGGGGATTTACCCTCTGACCTCGACAACCGTCTCATCGATGACCTCGTTGCACTATGGAACACTCTGTTAACTGAGGCCATTGATCAGACGACTCCTAGACGTCCGCTTCCCAGGCGACAGCACCGCAGGCCCCCGTGGTTTTCGAAGGAGCTGCGAGTGCTGAAGCGAGAAAGGCGGCGGTTGGAGCGACGGTGGCGTCGATATCATACTGAAGCCGACAGATTGAGGCATAGAGCCAGTTTAAGAGCATATGCCGAAGCAATGAGGGCAGTGAAAAAGGGTTTTTTGCTGCTCTTATAGCATCTGCAAAATCTCGCCCAGCAGAGCTTTTCCGGGTGGTGTGGGGGCTGGTCATTCTGGCCTCCCTCCACCGTGGAGTGGAGTCATCTACAGCACGCTGTGATAGGTTTGTGAATTATTTCATGGATAAAATCACTCGGATTTGCTATGATTTCGACATTGCACTCATTACACTAGAAGAACCAGAGGTTATGGAAGTCACGCCTTGTCCGGTTTTATGGGATCAGTTTCAGTTGGTGACACCCACTGATGCGGTCTAGACCCTTGGGGCTGTTAGGACTACCTCTTGTGAATTAGATCTGTTCCCGTCTTGACTAATTAAATCTTGCAAGGAGACAATGGGGCTGCTGCTGTCGGGGGGTGGTCAATGCCTCCCTTTGGGAGGGCAAAGTCCCAGGCTGTCTCAAAGAGGCAGTGGTGTGGCCTTTGCTCAAGAAACCATCACTTGACTCCTTTGCCAGCTATTGACCTGTCTCTAACCTTTTTAGGGAAGGTTATTGAATGGGTGGTGGCTCAGCAGTTGCAGGGGCATCTCGACACGGAGACTGTGCTTGTGGCCTTGGTGGATGATCTGCGCCGAGAGATGGACCGGGGTCCTTCGACCTTGTTGGTCCTATTAGATCTGTCAGCTGCCTTTGATACGGTTGATCACAAGATGTTGGTGGCGCGCCTGCGGGAATGTGCAGGGGTTTGTGGGACTGTTCTTGAATGGTTCTGCTCATTCCTGACCGGGAGAACCCCACGAGTGGTACTCGGGAAGTGGTTTTCATCATACCGAGACCTCACGTGTGGTGTCCCGTAGGGTTCGGTGTTGTCTCCCCTCTTGTTCAACATATATATGCAGTCTCTCGGCGAGGTGATCAGGAGGTTTGGCGTACGGTGTCACCAATATGCTGATGACACTCAGCTATACCTCTCTTTTTCAACAGACCCAGACCTCGCGGTCTCCGTGCTTACTTGATGTCTGACGGTTGTGGGGGACTGGATGAGGGCTAATCGAATGAAGCTAAATCCCAACAAGACGGAGGTGATGCTGGTGGGGAAGGTGATGGAGTTAACGGCCCCCATCATTGATGGGGTCTGTCCTCCATTGGTTCCCCAGGTACGGAGTCTGGGGGTACTCCTTGATGCGTAGCTCTGCCTGGATGCCCAGGTGGAGGCTGTGGCAAGGGGTGCCTTTCGCCAATTACATCTGGTACGTCGGCTTTGGCCGTACGTTTTGGACTCCGACCTGGCCACTATCATCCATGCTTTCATCACCTCTAGACTAGACCATGGTAATGCACTCTATGTGGGGCTACTCATGGTGATGACCTGGAAGCTGCAGCTGGTGCAGAATGTGGTGGCCCATCTCTTGGTGGGACTGGGCCGCCAGGAGCACATTACACCAGTGCTCCGTTCTCTGCACTGACTGCCGATAGTCTTCCGAGCCCAGTTCAAGTGTTGGTTTTAACCTATAAAGCCCTAAACGGTCTGGACCCTGCTTTTCTACAAGACCGCCTCAACCCCGGGTACTAGACCAGCTCCTGCGGTCATCGGGGGATGCCCTCCTTGTGGTTCCCCGAGTCTTCTGGGGGGGCCACACAGGGGAGGGCGTTCTCGGTGGCTGCGCCGAAGCTGTGGAACTCCCTTCCAGTGGGGGTGCATCTGGCCACAGACCTTCCCTCCTTTCATAAAAGTTGTAAGACCTGGCTGTTCCACCAGGCGTTTGGCGGGGGAGATGGGTAGGGGGTGGGGGAGGAGAGGGATGAGGGTGTAATAATGTTTTACAGTTTTATTATTCTAATTGTTAATTTATATTGTTGTGAGCTGCCCCAAGCTGCCTGTGGCAGGAGAGGTGGGATGCTAAATGCTTTTAATAAATAAATAAACTTTGCAATCACGTGCTGACTTGTCACAAGTGAAAAGTTGCCAAGTCAATTTGGGAGGCTAGAGGCATCTTAAATTGGATATTTTATTTGTTGTCCTTCATGTTGTGTTTTATTTATATAAAATAATATTTTTTTAAAATTACAGAAACAGTAAAGGAACTTTGGTAGTAAACTTGATTCCCAAGCTTGTCTTTGCTGTGAAAGATCTTTCATGTTGTAACATTAGCTAACCTAATAGTACACTTGGGATAAAATAGGATGGTTTTCTATGAACATTGTACAACTCGTCATGCTAAACTCCTTGGGTAGACTAAATTGTTTTTTACATTATATTCAATATCTTTTATAATGTCACTTTCCAATATAGACCATCTCAAAATTGTCTTCTGCGCCTCCTTTTGTCCAAAAACTGATTAGAAGGTCCTGGTGATTGCCAAGCACTTGTGTAGACTTGGTTTTCTTTTTGTACTTAGCTAACCTGGTTTGAAACACCATTTAGTATTCTCCATAGACATGACATTTTATAACTTATCATTTCAGGAGTAAGGTTCCCCCCTCCTTTCTCTCCCCCCCCCCTTTGCAATCTTGAATGAGCAGAAGCCTGTAACAGAATGATTTTGTATTACGTGTGTGTGTGTGTGTGTGTGTGTGTGTGTGTGTGTATAATATATATATATATTATTTATTTTCCTTTTACAGAGCAATAGAAAAACTGAATGGATTCCAGCTTGAAAATTATTCCTTGAAAGTTGCGTATATCCCTGATGAGATGGCAGCACAACAGCCTCCACAGCAACATCCACAGGGGAGACGAGTATTTGGACAGAGAGGCCCACCAAGGCAAGGGTCACCCAGTGCAGCCACAAGGCAGAAACCCCAATCTGATGTTCCACTACGAATGCTGGTTCCCACACAGTTTGTAGGAGCCATTATTGGAAAAGAAGGAGCAACCATCCGGAATATCACAAAGCAGACACAGTCAAAGTAGGTCTAGTCAACAAAATTGTGTGGTGGGGTTTAACTCTATGCATAATAAAAATCCACCTTTTCTCGTTATTTCTCTCTGTATTTGACAAATACATCTTCACAGACTTGTCCAGAGTTCTCATATATTTTTTCCTTAATTTGAACAATTGATCTCCCTTGTCTCTAGCGTGTAAATGCAGATCTACCACTAATAGTATAAAAGTATCAAATTGAAGGTTTAGTATTGAGCCACTCTCAAGGAGTGATGCTTTACAAACAGTGCGGTGATTAGATGAAAGGAGTTTCTTTCAAAGCTTGTGTCAAAAGTAAAGTGTTTGCCAGTGCAGATTAAAAATAAAAATTGCACAGCCTCCCAGGCAAGTTATTCCACTGCCCAGTGGTTCTTCAGAAGTTTTTCCTAATCTTTGACTGAAATCTACATTTCTTCAATCTAAGCCTGTTCCGCCTTTTGTGTCAGTGGAGAACCAAATGTTCACTATCTTTTTTTCTTTTTTTTTTTTTTTCTTGTGATGGCATCTTAGATATTTGAAAACTGCTATCATGTACCACCTTCATCTTCTCCCGTCTAAAGAAACCCAGTTCTTTCAGCCTTTCCTCATGTGTCCCATCTTCCAGATGCTTTATCATCTTAGTTGCTCTTCTGACTCTTGTCTAATTTGTCAACCTCCTTCTTGAAGTATAGTGCCCCAAAAGGAACACACTATTCCAGGTGAGGTCTCGCAGGCATCAGATAAAGCGGCACCATCTCCTCTTACGTCTTGGATATACGGTGCTACATCTATTAACGCAATGCAAAACGACATTTGCCTTTTTTTTTTTTGCAGCAGTACTGCAGCAGTCTCATATTGTTGTATCTGTTCAGTTTATGGTTCACCGTAACTCCCAGATCCTTCTCTGCAGTGCTACTGCCTAGCCAGCTATCCCCTCTTTTTACATGAGTACATCTGATTTTTTGTTCTTGTGTACAGTATTTTGTATCTGCCTTTGTTAAATCTCATTTTGTTTCTTCCAGCCCAAGTCTAGTTTATCAAGATCACTTTGTATACTAATCCTGTCTTCCAAAGTGTTTGAAGTCCCTCTCGGTTTTGTATCTTCTGCAGATTTGATTAGTATATCTTCCATCCCCTCCTCCAAATCATTTATGAAAATGTCAGAGGACCCGATCCAGGACTAGACCCTTGCGGAATGCCACTTTTTACCTCTTCCCAGTTTGATACCGTTCCATTCTTTATTACTTGCTGTGTGTGGCTTTTCAACCAACTGTAAACCCACCTAATGGACATTCCATCCAGCCCACGTTTCTTCAGCTTTCTTATGAGAATATACTGTGAGAACATGTCAAACTGTACTGAAGTCAAAATATATTTCTTCTCTCATTGAGCTGTGGTGGGCAGTATGTGTTGGGCTGTTCTCCTCCCTTCAGGGCATTAAGCAGGATCCCTAGATTATTGACAGCCTTTGCCCTGAAGAGGAGCCAGCCCCCAAAGGAAGAGCCAAACTCATCTTGCCTCAGGCAGTGAGAGTCAGGTCCCTGCTCTCTCAGGAGAGTTCTTGTAACTAAGATTTATTTTTTCCCCCTTTCCTTTCCCGCTCTTGTGTTGTCTATCCCCTGGCACTCAGGATTAGCGGAGTTATGCAGCAGACAGCTTTCCTTCACCTGGACCAAGCAGGCTTGCCTCCACTTCGTGGGTGGGGATGACTGCCCAGCCCCTCTTTAAGGAGCTTGTGAGTGCTTTGACCTTCTCCTGCAATGGCAGAAAGGAAAGGGGAGCATGGCTTTGGGAGCAGCAGGAGCCCCTCCCTTACCATCTTGGCTGAGCCTACATGCCAAAAAGCAGTAGTGGGACTGGCACTTCCATAGCAGAAACCCGCATCAAAGAGCCACCAAGGGGATATAGATTCTTGGCTGTCTGCTTCTGGCCCTTCCATGGTGCAGAGGGGTGGCACGGAAATGTGAGGACTGGATCCATGGAGGCCAGTAAGCCCCACACACCGTTCCCAAACCTATAATCCCTCCACTTTAACCTCCATGTCAAGAAGGGAGTTCTCCTCTTAGCAGTTCCCTGCGGCAGCATCCCCTCCAGATAAGATTCCCCCTCCCATTTCCTTTGTCAAACAAGGGGGACTTGTAGTCCTCATTGGAGGTGCTCCTCTTCCTTCAAAATTAGTAAGTCAGGGGAAGTTCCCTAAGGAGACCTTTTATGACTGGAGCATTAGGTGGCATTAGAGGCCTGTGGGGCAGTGGTGGGGGTTGTTCAGCCCCATTCTGGAACTGAGTCCCCTGCCAGGGTTACACTTTATTATTATTATTATTATTATTATTATTANAACCCCCTAATTCACCTGTGAACATTAGAACAGTAGGTGTAATGAGATTTTTTTTCCTAAATGGAATTCCCTACATGCAGAGGAAAATCAAACAGAAAGGAGAGAGATTTAGGGGAATATAGCTGGAGAACTATTTCAAGCACTCATTGTAGCTGTGTTAGACAAGGCATGGAAGGGGGAAGGTGTCTGTTGGTTCATCATAATACAAAAGAGATGTAGAGTTTTAGTACAGTAGAAGCATGATGGTCTCTTAACCTTGAGTCATTTGGGTGTGGGGGTTTTGTTTTTTTGCTGGGGATGAGGAGAGAGCATTGGGGGCTGGTAAGATTTGCTATTACAAGACTTTTAATTGCAGCAGGTATGTAACACGTGAGCATCATAGTCTTTCATCTAAAACAGGGCTGTCCAGCTTCTTGGTCACCACAGGCAATTCACTGGTGGGCCAGATTACACAACATTTTCTCATTGTGCAGTTGGTGTATGCTGTTCTATAGTGCAAGAGTAATCAAACCCTGTTCAAATTTAGCAGCATGAATTGTGAAAATTAAACATGCAAAATTTGAAGCTGCTGCTTCATGAGGTTATTCTGAAGACTTCTATTTTATTAAGAAATACTGATATTTAATAAAAACAGATTTTAAGGTTATGGGCCAGATGAAACTGGCTCATACTGTTGGCTGCCAGTTGAACCTCCCAGATCTAAAACATCCAGCTACTATTTTATATGGAAAAGCTATTTATGATACTTGAGGTGATCAGCGAGGGTTGTTCAGTCTGAACAGCTAACCACAACTGTATGCAGACAATAAAACTAAGTTTCATGGAAGACTAATGGATTATGTGCATTATGGAAGTAGAGGTAAGTGTTTTGAGGAGGAGTTGAAGGAAGCCACATAGTAGCTTTCAGGGTCTAACTGGAAGCTTTTCCAGCTTGTAAAGGGAAAAAAGATGAAAAAGCTTGTTGGGTAAGAGAAGAACTGAGTGCTCAAAGGTGGATGAAAAAGCTTGTTGGGTAAGAGAAGAACTGAGTGCTCAAAGGTGGAGTCATTGATGAAGACATGGATTAACCTATAATAAGATAATAGCTTGGATGTTCAGGGTAGATAGGTAAGTGGGGGTGTAAAGTGCAAGGGCAAGGAGGCCACATTGTGCCAACAAGGCTAAAATCATAGAGGGAAATGAAAGGTAGAACTTAACTGTGTTGAGCTTTGAGAGAGAATAAGCTTTTATTATGTTGGAAGAAGAGAAGCAAATGGACTGATGTCTTGAAGAGGGGAGAAATCTAGAACAGTGAGCTGGGAAGATGATAGCAACACTGATGAATGGAGTGGGATGATGTTACAGGCATAGAGGTCACTGAGAAGAGACCACATAATCGAGGCTTGGGTCAGAGTTTTGGCATTGTGGACCACAAAGAGGGAGTTGTACAGAAGGATGTAACAACCTTTAGGCACTGCCTGGAGTGATGTGCTGATTAAAGGAGAGTGCCAGGTCAAAGATGAAGCCAATATGTTCTAGACAGAGCTTGGGGCAGGAAAAGTCCATGCTCTGAAATCCATGCCAAAGGGTCATTTAAGTAACTTCTGTGTTTTATTAGCAGCTGTACATACTATGTCAAACAATACTGTTTCTTCAGCATTTATCTTTATTGGCTTAAAATACACCAGATTTATAATTGTCATTACTGTAGCTAAATATGGATCCACAATAGAATAAATCCTTATAGCTTTTTGTTTTCTTTCAAAGAATTGATATTCATCGTAAGGAAAATGCAGGTGCTTCTGAAAAGCCAATTACTATCCACTCTACCTGTCTCTTATACACATCTAGATGTGTATAAGAGACAGCATGAGAGAAGGAGGGGGAGGAGGGAGAGGGGTGGGAGTGGGAAGAGAGGAGTGGGAAGCAATGTCGAGGCGGATCTTGTCTATTTTGGAGGTGAAGAAGGAGGCAAGATCCTGAGCAGAAAGGGAAGAAGGAGGGGAAGGACAGGGAGGCCTTCCAAAGGAAGAGCCCTTGGGACCAAGCTGCACAGGGCTGGGCTGGCACCAATCTCAGCTGGCCAAACAGAAAAAGCCGGGAGGAATCCCCAGGAAGTCCCTCGGGAATTGACTTCCAAATTTCCTACAAGGAGGACAGGGAATTCTGACGTGGAGGTTCCCTACACAGACTGGAGCTTAGGACAATACATTGGGCTTTGAAGAGTTTTGCCATGACGATCAAGGACAAGCATGAGCTAGTTCACTCAAAACACCACCACAACAGTGGCATGCTTAAACAGGCCATGGGGGTACTAGGTTCAGACTCCTCCATGAAGAAGTATATACACGCTGCTAGCTAGGAAAAGGACATCCTGTCACTGAAGGTGATTCATTTCAAAGGAGTAACCAAACTCCAGGTAGATTGGCTCAGCAAGAAAAGGCTGGACCAGGATGTTTTCCAGCAGTTGGTTCGTCTTTGTGGAAGTCCAGCAATAGACCTATTCTCCTCTTCACGGAACTACCAGATCCAGGATTAAAAGTTCAGACACAGCGATTTCTTAGCTGGCAGTATGGCTTAAAATTCTTGGGGTCGTCTTTTTTCCCTTTCTTAAAATAGGCACCATACTTGCTCTTCCTCAGACCTCTGAGACCTCAACTATTCTCCATGAGTTTTCAAAGATAATGGCTAGTAGTAGTTCTGAGATTACTTCAGTTAGTTCTTTTAGGATCCTAGAATGCAGTTCATCAGGCTGCATTGGTTTCATTTCATTCAAGTTAACTAGACATTCTTTAGTATCTTTAGTTACCCTGACCTACATCCCCTTCCTTTCATTACCCATGTCATCTTTGTTAAGCATCTGACCACAGCTTACCTTTTTTGAGAAGACAGAGGTGAAGTAGCCATTGAGCAATCCAGCCTTCTGTACGTCCTCTGTTTGCTCCACAGGGAATGTGTGGTGTGGTGTTGAGAACTCACACCTTTGATAGTTTTTCTCTTGCTTTCAATGTGTGTGTGCATGGCACCAGTTGGAGACTTTGTATATATCAGAACACATATTTGGCTGTTAGAATTTAACATTGGACTTAATTTTCAGTCAAAGCAGTAAGCACAAGCAACACAGTATTAATGGAACTACCTTAATTTTCAAAAGCATCTGGCTGTAGGTGATTTTCTGTCTAAGGCTAGGTTTCTGAAGACTGGAAGGACCACATGGCTGTAGCTATGAAAGCAAGGTCCATGGACCTGTAGCTTAACTCAGATATTCACAATGGACTGGGGAGATCCAACCACAATAATGAGCCCGATGAGCAGTGACTGCATGTGCTCACCAGCTGAGCGGGATCGATAATTGCCTTTAAATTAAACCCACTTTAACATATACCTCAGAATTACTTAGTAAGATGTTTGTTCAGTAAAACAGTATAACTTTATTAATATAGAATAGAAAAACACAAGTCCTGGTTTCCTGGTCTTGGTAGGTAGCACCACTACCCACACCTAAGCATAAGTAATCCTACACAATAGCGTTCTTATGTGTCCAGAGCCACGAGCTGGAGTACATTTAGGCGTTGATTCAGGAAAGGCTGGAAGGGAGAGCCCAGGTGATGCTGGAGAAGAGAGCGATGAGGAGGAAGGGACCAAGACCATGGAACTCACTGCTACATGCTAGTGGCTCCTAGCCCTCGGCCAAAGTATGCTGATTCTGGTTGTCTTATATACAGTTCTTGGGCCATGTAAGCCAATGGGAACTGCCAGTCATGGTTACCACCACCCTTGTGATCTGTGAGAAAGAGGTGAGGTCACTCTTCTTTTGCGGGGGGGGGGGGGTCTTTTCCATGTTTATGGATCGTTGTGAGCTCATCACCTTATTGTAACACCTTGTCCATCCTGGCCTCAGGGGATCAATTCCTGTCAGAACCACTCATTCTGGGCGTACTGTTACTAATAAATTATTGGGATCGAGATCGTCATAAAACACCACTCCAATGTGGTACAAAACAAAACTTTATTGGAACGGCACACCTTGGTTTTCTATTCTTGGCAGGATTATACTACACACACAGTATTATACAGATAGTCCCCAAATAAAGATATCTTACGTGTCCTGTGACTGGCCAAATCCTGGAAGCACGCAGGCTGATTCAGGGAAAAGACTGAGAGAGGGCCCTTTGGTGCTGGAGAGTAGAGCTGCTGGCGAGCGAAGATAAGTTGTGATCCGTGTGTGCAAGGTCTGGAAGGGAGTGAAACCACGTGATTCACCAACTGGTGACCACTAGCCTTCACCCAAAGTCATGTTGTATGACCAGGTTCTTTTATACAGTTCTGAGGTACAGGTCAGTAATAGCCAGATGCCATGTCATGGTGACATCACACAGTTCTTTAGCATATCAGAAGAACGTCTTCCTGGGAGGAAGGGCCCTTAGCATATCAACATCTGTATCTTTCCTTGATTGTTCTTTTCCTGCCTGGAAGTCAGTAGCAGAGTTGCAAATGTCCCATTTATCTGTTCACAATGGGTTTCATTTGTCAACTCCAGTTGTTCAGCAGGAGACTTTGTTAAGCATGTGTGGCGGTGCCAGGAGAAGATACTTGTCTGGCTATGCCTTTGTTAGTATGCTGATGGGGCCTTATGCACATGTTGAGTCATCTCAGCTTGAATTCCATCACAATCTCAGGCCTGCTGGCTGTTCTGGACCATCTCTCTGCTCTTTGCCTTTGCTTGACCGAAGTTAGGTCTGGCTTCCTTTGTCCAGGCCAGGAGAACATAAGATATCACTAACACTATATTCTATTGCCATAGTACCAGGTTGTCCACCAGGTGCTGATGGTTTCAGGGTGGCAGGGTTATCTTGTTAACCTACCCTTGATGGCTTATTTGTGATTTTGGCCAGAGACAGTAATACCTGATTGCTGCTTCTTAAATCCATCAGCCAGCAGTTCCAGGCATCTGGGCTTGTTTTTCTGGGCCTTTTAACTCTGTGACCATGGGGGGTAAGGGTGTGTCTCTCCTCCATTCCTGTAGCAGTTTTTAATACAGAGTCACAAAGTCTGCTCTCTTCATAATACAGCTTCTAGTCTTCAGGCCTAGCTCCCTTCTACCTTCCTTTCTTCATGGCAGGACAATGTAAGATATTAATATAAAAACAGGTTCTGTTGCTACAGACCATTGATGGTTTACAGATCACTTATCGATAGTATGAAACGCGTCACAATGCTGAAGCATCCATCAGTTTCAAGTGGTAATAGATGTCTGAGGATTTTGAAGTGTTTTTGACCAACTCAACTCTTTTCAAAGCCATTTCACATGTCCTGTCAGATGTTTCTTGGGAGTAAATTAACTTCAAATATGTACAAAACACCAAAATGGACCATGAATGGGCACCTAGGCTGAAGAGGGGGCAAAACCAACCCCCTAATTCACCTGTGAACATTAGAACAGTAGGTGTAATGAGATTTTTTTTCCTAAATGGAATTCCCTACATGCAGAGGAAAATCAAACAGAAAGGAGAGAGATTTAGGGGAATATAGCTGGAGAACTATTTCAAGCACTCATTGTAGCTGTGTTAGACAAGGCATGGAAGGGGGAAGGTGTCTGTTGGTTCATCATAATACAAAAGAGATGTAGAGTTTTAGTACAGTAGAAGCATGATGGTCTCTTAACCTTGAGTCATTTGGGTGTGGGGGTTTTGTTTTTTTGCTGGGGATGAGGAGAGAGCATTGGGGGCTGGTAAGATTTGCTATTACAAGACTTTTAATTGCAGCAGGTATGTAACACGTGAGCATCATAGTCTTTCATCTAAAACAGGGCTGTCCAGCTTCTTGGTCACCACAGGCAATTCACTGGTGGGCCAGATTACACAACATTTTCTCATTGTGCAGTTGGTGTATGCTGTTCTATAGTGCAAGAGTAATCAAACCCTGTTCAAATTTAGCAGCATGAATTGTGAAAATTAAACATGCAAAATTTGAAGCTGCTGCTTCATGAGGTTATTCTGAAGACTTCTATTTTATTAAGAAATACTGATATTTAATAAAAACAGATTTTAAGGTTATGGGCCAGATGAAACTGGCTCATACTGTTGGCTGCCAGTTGAACCTCCCAGATCTAAAACATCCAGCTACTATTTTATATGGAAAAGCTATTTATGATACTTGAGGTGATCAGCGAGGGTTGTTCAGTCTGAACAGCTAACCACAACTGTATGCAGACAATAAAACTAAGTTTCATGGAAGACTAATGGATTATGTGCATTATGGAAGTAGAGGTAAGTGTTTTGAGGAGGAGTTGAAGGAAGCCACATAGTAGCTTTCAGGGTCTAACTGGAAGCTTTTCCAGCTTGTAAAGGGAAAAAAGATGAAAAAGCTTGTTGGGTAAGAGAAGAACTGAGTGCTCAAAGGTGGATGAAAAAGCTTGTTGGGTAAGAGAAGAACTGAGTGCTCAAAGGTGGAGTCATTGATGAAGACATGGATTAACCTATAATAAGATAATAGCTTGGATGTTCAGGGTAGATAGGTAAGTGGGGGTGTAAAGTGCAAGGGCAAGGAGGCCACATTGTGCCAACAAGGCTAAAATCATAGAGGGAAATGAAAGGTAGAACTTAACTGTGTTGAGCTTTGAGAGAGAATAAGCTTTTATTATGTTGGAAGAAGAGAAGCAAATGGACTGATGTCTTGAAGAGGTGAGAAATCTAGAACAGTGAGCTGGGAAGATGATAGCAACACTGATGAATGGAGTGGGATGATGTTACAGGCATAGAGGTCACTGAGAAGAGACCACATAATCGAGGCTTGGGTCAGAGTTTTGGCATTGTGGACCACAAAGAGGGAGTTGTACAGAAGGATGTAACAACCTTTAGGCACTGCCTGGAGTGATGTGCTGATTAAAGGAGAGTGCCAGGTCAAAGATGAAGCCAATATGTTCTAGACAGAGCTTGGGGCAGGAAAAGTCCATGCTCTGAAATCCATGCCAAAGGGTCATTTAAGTAACTTCTGTGTTTTATTAGCAGCTGTACATACTATGTCAAACAATACTGTTTCTTCAGCATTTATCTTTATTGGCTTAAAATACACCAGATTTATAATTGTCATTACTGTAGCTAAATATGGATCCACAATAGAATAAATCCTTATAGCTTTTTGTTTTCTTTCAAAGAATTGATATTCATCGTAAGGAAAATGCAGGTGCTGCTGAAAAGCCAATTACTATCCACTCTACTCCTGAAGGTTGCTCAACAGCTTGTAAAATTATCATGGAGATCATGCAAAAGGAAGCTCAGGATACCAAATTGTGAGTAAAGAACGTTTAGTGGTGAAGTACTAATGTTAATTCCATATCCTCTTAATGGTACTTTAAAGAAACATTGTTTGCTGTATCTATCAACAAATGAAGGTGACTCTGTTCCCATGTAGCTAATAACAACTTTGTTTTATTTACAGCACCAATCCTTGTTTTTGTAACTAAGCAATGCATTTTTGGAGGCTGGCTTGTTATAGTCAGCTAATGACTTTTATGTGAATGAGGGCAACGTGAGAAGATGTAAGAGCTTCCCCAATATATTTTTAGGTACATCAATCCTTCTAAAAATATCTGTGCTTTTTTCCATAATGTGTATTAAGCAGCTGATTTATAACTTAATTGTAGATAGGTTTGTAGTATGTATTTCGGAGTCCAATTCTGCCCCCAGCTAATCAGGTGCAAGTGAATGGGAGAAATACCCTGCATCTGGGGGCAGAGTTGACCCATGTAAAGATTTATATTCTGTTCTCCTGCAGAGACATGTTGTTACAGTACCACAGTAACCAACTGATCTGTTTCAGAAAAGAATTAAGTGTTTACTTTGTGGGCCCATAAACCTTGATTGATTTTTGTACCACTTTTATAATAAGAAACTCCCTTTTGACTTCCATCCTGGCTGTGTTAATTAAAGCCCTCCTCTGTTCTGTGGCTTGAGGCCAATTCCCTTCTTTTATAGCAGGTGTGTCACTGTGGCATCTTGAACGACCTGTTCTAGTCAGTCAATGGATCTAGCAGTAGAAGTAGTGCAAACAGGTTAATTCTATACTCACACTTTACAAAGTGTCATCCTGGCCTGAATAGCCTGTGGCAGATTTTCAGTTAAATGGCCCTTAAGGAGTTAGAATATATAAAATAAACAGCAAATAGCATACAACTGACTTGTTCCCCAGTCTGGTCAGGTAAGATCGGTTTTGCATTTAGGAAAGTAAGGGGCGTGATACTAATTACATGACCTGAGCGTATCTATGCCATTAAATCTTGGGGTGTTTTTAGATGTCCGTCATCTCAGTGATACTATGTGGTAGATCAGTTCAGACATCACAAAAAATGCCACCAGGGGTAAATCAGAAGTAAACGAATGGTGATGGCGTTAGAGTCTACAGACGGTAATTGTGGTGATTGAAGACACCCTAGATAGAAATTCATTAAAGTTGCAATCCTGAAATTTGAACTTCAAAATATGTGAGAAATAGGCTTCAGCACAAGGGGAGCTTTCATGCATCACGTGAATGTGACAAATTTGCTTTAAAATATGCACTCTTTTTGTTATGGCATGTCTCGTGTCATCAAATGGTCCTGTATTTAAAAATCTAAAGGGGAGGAAGGCCGGGGAGATAGAGGTCACAACTGACTTTATACAATTGTACGGGAAGGAGGTGTTCCTGAAACTCAAAATAATAACATACCCCTATGTTTTAAACTTTTCCTATTGTTGATCTATATGGTTTGCAAATCAAGTCACTGTTACCCTTGTGTTACCCAGAATCTGGCTTTGTCAGGTAAAGATTTCATTGCTGTAGAAAAGAAAAATAATATCCATAGTTTAGTATTTTACGTCTTCCCTCCTCCCCCAAGATAAAGGGAGGTGTGCGCGCACACGTAGGATTATAATCATTAAATTACAACTCCTCCGTTTTTAAAAAAGAATTTAAAATATGCTAAAATGAAAAGATGAAGTGCTGTAATCCCACTACATGGCTGCTTATGTAGGCCTGAGGATTTCTTCCGTTTCAGCTATTGTAATGTTAAGTTTAAAAAACAAACAAAAACCCCCATTAATTTTAAAGATGGGTAAAGTAACACTTAACTAGAAAACATTAAAAAAATTTAAATGTAAATTTGATTTCCACTGCTAATTTCTTCAGTATCCCTCTTCCCTCAGCAGACTGGTGGTGTGGTTTTACGCAATAGACTCACACAAGAGATAGTGAAACATCAACAGAAGCGTCACAAAACAGTTATTTTATTTTTTGCATATATTAAGTTATTGCAACAAGCAACCAAAGATCTTTTACCATGACTTTAAATGTAAGCTGCACAACTTGCCTTTTAAACGTCTTTTGGTACTGGGAAATGTGAAGTTCAATTCATATAACTTTTGTTTTACAGTACAGAAGAAATCCCCTTGAAGATACTGGCACATAACAATTTTGTTGGTCGACTAATTGGTAAAGAAGGAAGGAATCTGAAGAAAATTGAACAGGACACAGATACTAAAATCACAATCTCTCCGTAAGTGTTTAATGGCTTACGGATTCCTTAGGTTAGCCAAAGCATACTAAGTTTTGTCCACTGTTTAAAGGATAAAACACCTACTGCTTAGACTTTCAGCCACGCTAAGGATTAAATTCTTGTATCTCATAGTTAAACATACTATAAACAAAAATTAATTTTTCATTGTAAACCTGGCAGGGGCTGTTCTAAAAATAAAAGACAGAGTCCTAGGCTTGGTAGGAGAGCCTAGTTTGAAGGATGGTCTTTAAAGATTTATTTAAACTGTTGTATGTAGGGAAGGCAAGTGTATTAGTCTCTTTTAAAACCATATTATCTGAACTAAGTTCATAAACCGCTTAATCCCCAGTGTGGGTTTGGTGTCAGAATGGGCTGGGAGAAGAAAAGCAATTGAAAGGGGTGGAAAACGGAGTGGTGGCATTGTAAGCAGTAATTGGTCTCTACTTCAGGTTCCTTGTGGTGTTGGCCTTTTTACAGTCAAATTGGAGTGGGTTAACTAGTCTGTTTGGAACACTTGCAGAAAATCTTCACAGACGTTTAAACAGGTGCTCTAGTTTTCTACTACTAGTTGTTCTCAGGCAAGAGCAGAAATGTCTCATTCAAACTGAAAAGGGGTGTGAAGAATGTATTGCCATGAAGCTCCATATGGGAGAGAAGAAAATCTTCCTGAACAACCAGAAAGAAGTGGACTGGTGAAAGGAAGCGGAAGAGGAAGGAATGAAGGTTAGAGGGGGAACAAGAAAGCTAAAGGAAAAGAGGATAAAAGAATAAGAATGGTAGTAGAGTATATATTAAAATAGAAAATGCTGAAGTGAAAACCATAAGATGCAGATGAAAATTTGGAGGAAATAGTCTCAGAGATGGAAGAACCTGCCAACTTTTAAAAAAATTAATTACACGCACAAAGGAGAATTAATCTGAGAGCAAGACATTTGAATGACTGAGGGAAAGAGCCAGATAGAAAAGCAAATGCTCTGAAGTAAAATAAGAGCTGGTTGAATAAAAGCCAAGGATTACGGAGTGAGTAAAACACTTTTAAAATAGTACAATACTGGTGTATGTGTACACTGTGTGTGCCTTTTTATCCAAGGGTGTGTATGATATAATCAGTATTTTCATGTTTGTTCTAGTGCTCCTCACTACATACTAATGTTTTTGCCAAATCTTTTTTCTTAACTTTCTCAAATTAAAAAAGTGGAGATTTTTTTAATTTTAATTTTTAAAACATAGCTTTGCTTTAGTCTGCAGCCCATGTAAAAGGCTTTGCTTTAGTGAGAGCATGAGTGCAGATAATTCTGTCAGTTATCTGTAGAGTAAAAATGTATCTGTAGAGTAAAACCTACTGGGCACAACCCTATGCCCTGCGAGCGCCCGCTGCCTGCACAATGTGCGCAGGATGCATGTGCCGCGCGCGTGTTCCCAAAAGAACTGCACACAGCAAGTGCACAGCCCATCTTGACCCAAACCCCCACACCCGTGCACCCCACGGCCCATGGGATTGAGGGGTGGATATGGTGCATGGAGCAGGCAGGGTGCATGGGATTGGTCGAGACAGGTTGCGTACCTACCGCGCGAAACTCTTTTGTGTATGTGCGTGCATTACGCACATGTCCCGCATACATTGCACAGGCAGTGGGCGCACACGGGGCATAGGATTGTGCCCTCTAACTATACTTATAGTCGATATAAATGAAAATTTTCAAACTTCTCCCACTGTTACTTATTCTTAATTATTGGGTCTTCATATGGTGGTTTAAGGTTTTCCTTTGTGTGCCCTCCCATAAAGTTGGGTTTGATTGCTGATCTAGAGAATTGCCTTGCCTCCTTTTTTTAGCTTTATAATTTACACCGAGCGATTCTTTTTCATTATAATTCCTGTGCTGTTGCATTTTACAGATGGCTGGAGAGATGTATTTTTCCCTCTCCTGTGGAGGCAGGTGGTCCTGAGAGCTAGGTTTAGCTCCTCCTCCTCACAATTTGAAGGCAAGATCCACAGGATTGATTGACAGCTGAGGACAGGGGAGAAGCTAACCCTGCCTCAACTGCTCAGTTATGTTTCTGCCTCCACAGGAGTAGGTCATGCTTCTTTCTGTGTGCTAGGGGAAGACTTAGTTTCTTCCTTCCTCCTGGCTTCTTATTATTTCTTCCTATTCCCAGTTTTAGGTAGCTTAGGGGGGTGGGGGCCTTTTACCCTCCTTTTTCCCTTTTTTTTTTTTTTTTTTAAAGGGGATTTTTTAAGGCCCGAGGAACAGACTCCGTCCCCTCAGATCTAACCCCCTTGTGAGAGATTAGCATGGAGGTTGAGGCTGGGCCCAATGGGTGCTGGTCTACTCTCCCTCATGACTTCTTCCAGGGAGAGTTCAGAGGTGCCCCCCTGAGGAATTCAGACTGCCGGCTGCCAAGCAAAGGTGGTGGGGAGAAGGGGCTAGCTCTTCTCCCCATTTGGGCCAGGATCTCACCCCAGTCTCTCTTGTGGAGCGTGCGGGGCAGCCAGCACCATCTTTGAGTCCCGCTCCCCAGGACAGTGCTGAGGGAGAGAGCCTCGAGAGAGGCAAGTGCCTATGGAACCCGTCAGGGACACCATCCCTCTAGGCAGAGGAGCCAGAACCTTTCCAGCTCTAGCTCTGGTTCTGCCTCTTTCTCTTCCTCCTCTTCCCCAAGTCCCAGGTGGCATAGGTTGGGCCACAAGCAGTCCAGACCTGGCTGCAGGAGCTCTTCCTGCCCAAAAAGACGGAGGAGCCGTCACAGGCGCTCTTCCCGCTCAGATTCAAGTAGCGGTGCTGGCTGACATAGCAAGCACAGCCGCAGCTCCCAAAGATAGAGCGAGCATTGGTCTCATCTCAGGCGGTGCCGTGACTCTCACTTCTCTTTCTCAAGGGGGATCTCTCTGGGAGACAGGTCAGCCAGCTGCCGCAGTGCAGCTGATCACAGGTGCCATAGAGCCTCCCGCCTGTGTGCTCATGGGAGAAGAATGAAGGTTAGAGGGGAACAGAAAAGCTAAAGGAAAAGATGATAAAATAATAAGAATGGATTTCCCCAGAACATCCTCCGTCACATTGATTAGTAACAGCTCTTCCAATTCCTCGCCCACAAAGCAAGAATCCGGCGTGGGTACCTCCCCAAAATCCTCCGCAGTGAAGAACGACACAAAGAACTCATTCAGCTTCTCTGCAGTGTCCTTATCCTCCCTGAGCACCCCTTTTACTCCCTTGTCATCTAATGCCTTAATGGTTGGGACAACAGTTAGTGGCTCAGGGTGCACATTGGGTTGATCAGCTTCTGGCCGTGCTCACCTCGGTGACAAATAGTGTGGCGGCAAGGAAAGCTATCTGGCTGAGGCCGTGGAAGGTGAACGTACAAGCTAAAATGGTGCTCACCCCAGCCCGTTATGCTGGGGGCAGTTTCTTGCCCATGTCCATGCACAAGACAATGACATCAGAGCCAGAAAAGAAGGGCTTGCTGGTCCATTCCTCAGGCAAAGACAGTAGGTGTCACTGCAACTCAAGACAAAACTTTCATACTTCCTTCCTCGGGGGAGGTTTCGGAGGAAACCGACAGCGATGGCAAAGAGGGCAAAATGGGTACCTCCACTTCCAGATGTCAGTCAAAAGCCGACAAAGCTGACCAACCCTCAGTCTGACTGGATACCCCCCTCACCCTCCATTCTTTGGATCAGGGGACAGCTCCAGGAGTTCAGTCTTCAATGGTCAAAGACAACAACAGATCGATGGGTGAGGAACACTGCTATAAATGGATACTTCATAGAGTTTGAGTCCTGGCCCAGAAGTTCGTTCATGCTGGTCCCCAGATTCAGGCAGGAGGCAAAACTATCAACTGATGGCGACAGCTGTAAACCACCTGCTAGAGATTGGTGCTGTCAAAGAGGTTCCCATTCTACAGAGGTGCTTAGGTGCCTACTCCTTCACCATCCCAAAGAAGAATGGAGAGAAAATGGCTATCCTGGACCAAAGGATCTAAACAAACATCTTCAACCCTGAAGGTTCAAGATGGAAACTCTCAAGTCCATTCTGTGGGCCATTCAACCCAGGGATTTTTTGACCTCCATAGACTTGAAGGAGGCGTAGTGACACGTTCCTGTGAGAGTGTCTCACTGGTGATTTCTCCAGGCTTGCCTACGGGACTCAGCACTATCAGTTCAAGGTGCTACCATTTGGCTTGGCGGCCTCCCCGAGAGTGCTCACCAAATTGTTGGTAGCACTGGTGGCGGACTTACATCTGAAGGGGATACACATTTTTCCTTATCTGGACAATCTCCTTGTGAGGGCCCCTTCCAAGGAGTGCTGTCAGGAGGTGGTTCACATGACATTAATCTGTCTTCAGGCTCATGGTTTCGCCATCAACTGGAAGAAGAGTTCCACCTCCCCGTAGCAGAGACTATTTAATTTAGGAGTGATTATAGACACTCTGACAGGGCGGCACTCTCAACAAAGTCTTTCGCCTGAGCCTCAAGACAAGATCAGAAACTGACTGGGTGCGATCCAAGCAGCAGAGTCCTCACCCTGCTTGAACTAGCCAGTGCCATGGTGCTGATGGTGTCGTGTCTGGAGATGGTCCACTGGGCACTTCCACATACGACCATTACGATCCTTTCTCCTTCCCTGGCACAATCAAATTTCTAGGAAATGGAGCATATTGCTCAAGGCACCAGTGGAGGTCACGGACTTCCTAAATTAGTGGTTGAACGAACACAGTTTTGCTCAGAGTATCTTGATTCAAGACAAGGAGATGGTGGTGACAACAGACGCCAGTCTAGTAGGTTGGGGGGCCCATTGCCTGTGGCATTCTGTTCAGGGCAGATGATCCCCAACAGAATTTGAACCTTCATATCAACCTTCTTGAGTTGAGGGCCATCAGGCTGGCGTTGCTATTCTTCCAGACCTTAATCAAGGACAAGCACGTGCTCATTCAGACAGACGGCACGACAGCTATGGCTTATATCAATCGACAGGGTGGCATCAGATCGTCTGGCCTAATGAAGGAAGCTAAGATGCTGTTCTCTTGGGCGGAACCTCTTCTTGGCTCTGTTTGGGTGAAACACATCCGTGTTCAAGCCAGTTGGCTCAGTCAGAGCTGGCTGGACCCAGGAAAGTGGGAGCTGAACACCCAAGTTTTTCAACAGCTAGTGGCTTTGTGGAGAAAGCTGTGGACCTGTTTGCGTTGGTGGAAAGTCACAAGACCAAGAAATACTTCTCTTGAGACAAAGATCTGCAGACCTTGGGTATAGATGCTCTAGAATCGCCCTGGTCCAAGGTTCTGCTGTACGCTTTTCCTCCCAGTTGCCCTGCTACCTTTGGTGCTGCAGAAAGTAAGATCTTGGAAGGCAAAAGTGATTCTGATCACCCCAAGATGGCCATGGAGACCGTGGTTTTGCCTGCTACAGGAACTTCAGACAGTCCTGGAATGGCCACTTTCAACCAGGACCAACCTGTTGTCACAAGGGCTCATTCTGTATCAAGTCCTGGAAACTCTAAGTCTCACGGCCTGAAGTAGCCCCCTGGTTCGATAAGGAATGTAGCAGCCTCAAGCGGAAGGTAAATCAAGCAGCCTGAAAGGTGAAACTGAATTTAGATAGAGACAACTTAAGTGACCTGAGGCTAGCAAGAGCTACATTCAGGAGAAGGATTAGGGAAAAGAAACAGTTTTATTACCTGGATCAATGGGTTAAATTGGGGAAAGCAGTTGAACAAAAGGATGGTATAACGTTCTGGAGTTTAGTCAAAAAAAGTTTTTCTGAAGGGTTTCGATTTGGGAAGCCAGGGATCTCTCCCTAGGTGTGGCAAAAATACCATAGTGAAATTTTTGCAGAAGTGGAAGGTGAGAACTCCACCCTCAGAATTGACTTGTGTTTAGCTGACTGTCCTGCATGGCAACTTGTTGACAAATTGGAAATTCGCAAGCTAATAGTGGCCTTACCCTTGAGGGAAGGCTTCGAGAGAAGATGGGATCCCAGGCGAATTGTTTAAAGAGAATATAGAGTGGTGGATACCTATTATTGCTAGACTTTTCGTTAGTATAAATGTTACTGGGACATTTCCCACTGGATGGAATATCAGTACTGTCATACCTATTTACAAAAAAGGCCCAACAGAAAATTCAGCAAACTATAGACCTATTAGTTTGATAGATGTTGTGGCAAAATTATATGGGAAGTACCTTTTGGCAAGACTGGAATCTTGGGCAGAGAAAGAACATATATTCCATGAGGAGCAGGCCGGGTTTCAATCAGGTCGGGCCACCATAGACCACTGTTTTGTAATGGAGCACCTGATAAATAAGTATATGCGAATTAGGAATGGCAGCTTTTTACTGCTTTTGTCGATTTAAAATCTGCTTTCGATGTTATAAATCAAGATCATCTTTGGGCAAAGCTGGCATCTACTAATCTCAATAGGCGTATTTTATTTTTAGTTTGAGGATTGCATTTGTTTACTTATATGAGGGTTCGCTTGTCCCATCTAGGTCACTTAACCGACCTTATCCTTGTTCATCAAGGTGTAAAACGGGTGTGTGCTGGCCCCCTTTCTCTTCACATTTTATGTTAACAACATAGTAGATACTTATAAAAATGAGCCGACTTTACCACCTTGTATTTTTTCTATACGCAGACGATATGGTGGTGCTCTCCGTGGCGGAAAATGGCTTGAGAAGGGAACTATAGGTCCTGAGTACCTTTTGCTGTAGAGAAAAACTAAAGATCAACTATAGCAAAACTAAGATAGTGGTATTCTCAAAAAGGGTACGCACTCGTAGATGGGAACTTTATAGTGTTAAGATAGAGCAGGTGTCTCGCTTTAGGTACTTAGGATTGGTATTTGCCACCTCAGGTTCCTGGATGCATCAAGTTGCAGCCTCCAAATTGAAAGCTCAACAGACAATAGGGGGCATTATTAGGTTCTGGGCCACTAGGGGTGGCAGGTTGGTAAAGCCAACCCTCCAGTTACTAACACAAAAGCTCATGCCCCAGGTACTATATGGAGCTGAACTGTGGGGTTTTTATGTCCACGCTTTGGAGGTGCTTCAGAATAAAATTTTGAGAACAATTTTGGGGGGCCCTCGCTATACGCCTGTGATTCTTTTAAGGACAGAAACGGGTATACTCTCAGTTGAACATAGGTCTCAAGTGATCATCTGTAATTTCTGGGCAAGACTAATGGATATGTCCAGAGAAAGCTTGCCTTAGGCTTGCTGGGAAGAGTAAGAGGGCTTCAATTTTAAGAATACTTGACAAAAAGGTATTACTCCTTTATTGAATAAAATAGGCTTCTCGCTAAAAACTCTTGAGGGATATCCTGCTTATCCATTGAAAAGCCGCCTTAGGGCTCGTCTAGCTGATACTCATAAACAACAGGATATGGCCAAAGCCGCTGAGTCGGCGGTTGCTCCCTTTTACAGGAAGCTAAAAACAATATATCAATTAGAACCATACCTTGTCAGTATATCAAATTTTGCTCTTAGAAAGGCCCTTACATTGGCCAGGTTCCAGTTAATGCCCTCGAAACTTCTAGAAGGACGTCTGAAAGGAACCTCCGTATTCTCAGAGATTATGCGACTGTAAGCAGCATGTTGAGGATTTAAATCACTACCTCTTTGACTGTCCATTAACGGCTGACATCCGCTATAAGTATAGAGTACTGTTTCGTCCCGAGGTTTTAGGGCAACAGCAGGAACAAAGATTTGGGTATATCTTGGCAAATGCAAATGAAAGGGTAAGGTATAAGGCAGCCAATTACCTTTTTATGTTGGCCAAAAAAAGGCGCCCAGAGTTAATATTATTTTTAGACGGAGTTCCTTTATTCCCAGATCCATCTTTGGGATAAATGTGCTGGCTGATTCGCTTTTGTTTTTTTCTGGCTGAATTCATGCGGTATGATTATGTTATATAGGTGCATGTTTTTTCCCGATTGTTGTAATACCTTAATTGCCTTATGCATTATTATATTTTTATTGTATTTTGCTTTTTGCATCGACTAAATGGTCATGACAAATAAAGATTTAGACTACTACTACTAAATCTAACAGCTTGGATGTTGAACGCTGACAACTAGGAGCCTTTGACTACTCTGATATGGTTTTGGATACTCTGTTGACAGCTTGTAGACCTTCCACCAACACACTTTACAATACCACTTGGCAGACCTTCCAGAGGTGGGCAGAAGTTCGCACACTGAATCTTCTGGAGGTTCGTGTTCAAGATGTGCTAGCCTTTCTACAAGATAGATTAAAGAAGAAGTTAAGTGCCAACACCGTACGTCCAGTGTCATCTCTTTCCTGTATCCTGTTGGAACAAACAGGAGAACGCTTGGCAAGTCATCCTCCCATTGCACATTTCCTCAAGGCAGCTCCGGCAATATGCCCCTCAATTAAACCTTGTTTCCCTTCATGGAGACTAAATGTGGTATTGGAGACTCTTCAAGGTCCTCCCTTTGAGCCATTAGAACAAGTGTCCCTGAAAAGCCTCTCCTTCAAAGTGTCTTTCTTAGTTGCAGTCACTTCTGCCAAAAGTGTGTCTGAGCTGGCTGCTTTATCAGCCGATCCTGAACTGTGTCACTTAGATAGGGATAAAGTTACTCTGAGGCTGCCTCCGACTTTCCTTACCAAGGTGAATTCTGACTTCCATCGGAATCAAGACATAGACCTCCCTTTGTTCTGTCGAAATCCTCAACATCCCAGAGAGATCAGATGGCACAAACTGGATGTGAGGAGAGCGTTGAAGAACTACCTGGAAAGGATGAAGGACTTCAGAGTAGATTTTTCCCTTTTTATTTCATTTAGACAGGGCCAGAGGGGCAGGAAGGTTTCCTTGCCCATCTTAGCGAGGTGGCTGAGGGACTGCATCACTCTGGCATATGAATCTAGGAACATACTAGCAAGTCAGAAATCCAAGCTGTACCTGACCTGCCTGACGAAGGATCCTGTGAGGTCCGAAAGCTTGCAAACCTCCACCAACCTACGTTGGTCCAATAAAATATATCTCTACACTACTTGTCTCTCTGACCTATTTTTGGGACCAACACGGCAAACACACACACTCTCAAACCATCTCGGCTAATAGCAGTTAATGGACCTCCGCTCCAAGAACTTATTCAATCCTTTTTTAACCCAGCTATGCTACTGGCCTTGACCACGTCCTTTGGCAAGAAATTCCACAAGTTTAATTGTGCGTCGAGTGAAAAAATACTTGGATGTGTTTAAAACCTGCTGCCAGTTATGGAGTGTCCCCTAGTTCTATGGAGTGTCCCCTAGTATTTTATTTATTTATTTAATTTATTTATTTATAAAACTTCTACCCCGCCCATCCTGCACGCAGCTCGGGGCGGCTTCCAACAGTCTTTAAAACAATGTAAAAACAATTTAAAACAACCATAAACATTATACATAATTAATATACAGGGCAAAACAAAACACTAAAAATCCAAAAGTAGGTGGGGGAATTAAAACCCACCCTACTCACTCTCCCTCCCAAAGGCCTGGGCGAACAGCCAGGTCTTACAGTTTCGCCGGAATATTAATAGGCTAGGGGCCAGGCGAGCTTCCTCCGGAAGGGAGTTCCACAGCCG
>QEPC01015050.1:425809-481242 GCA_003113815.1 Sphenodon punctatus
CTGGAGCGCCACTGCCCACTCAATAACCTTCCCTAAAAAGGGAAGGTTAGAGACAGGGCGGTAGCTGGCAAGCGCATCCACGTCCAAAGATGGTTTCTTGAACAGGGGGCGCACCACAGCCTCTTTAAGGCAGGGTGGCAACCTCCCCTGTCGAAAAGACGCGTTCACTACCCTTGCCAGCACCGTCCCCAACGTCTCCCTGGAAGCTTTTACCAACCAGGACGGGCACGGATCAAGTTCACAACATGTGGCCCTCATAGACCCCAGGACATCCACTGCATCGGCCGGCATCACTTCCCGAAACTCTCCCCACGAAGCTGGACCAGACGGGGCCTCCACCCCCCTGCGCTCTTCCCCCACTGTCATCAGTCCAGTGTCAAAGTCGGTCTGAATCCGAACATTTGAGAGGGTAAATAACCATTCCCTATTTACTACTCCTACACCACTCATGATTTTATAAATTATCATATCCCCTCTGTCATCTCTTATCCAAACTGAACAGCCCTAACCTATCAAGCCTCTCTTCGTAGTGAAGCCGTTCCAAAACCTTTACCATCTTTGTTGCCCTTCAGGACACTTCACTACACCAGGAAGTGTGTTACCCCCACAAAGCTGTTGGGCCCAATGCAGCTGCATTACCTGCCCATATTACAGCTATACATCCTTTCTCTGTATGCCTAGATCTGATGTATAGTTGGTGAGTGAGTAACAAATACTTGCCCATCCGTCTGGCTCATCTTGTTGAATATAAATCAGAATGTTAGCCAATCCGAATACTCCATTGTTCACTAGTTTTATCATGCCATTTTGTGTAAGAGAGAGTGGCTACAAAAATGAAAGGTGACCTGCAACTTTCTGTTGAAGTATTTGAGTTGAGCGCACAGGTGTGCTGTATATCCCCCATTCACCAGAATGTGGAGGTTCCTCCTACATAGAAATCAATTTTCACCTTAACATTTTTTTTCCCTTCAGCCCCTTCCCCTTCCCCCCCATTCCACCAAATTCCTGTGCTCAGGGTGCCAGAAGCACCCCACACACACACACAGTCTAGCTAGAGGGGTGTTCAATACAAAAATTGGTTTCTTTAACTTTCCGTAAAGGCTTGCAGGACAGATTTTAAATTACATGTATTATGATCTGTTTAGGAGGTTTGCTTATGTCGCTGCTGGGCGAGGTCATCCGGAGGTTTGGAGTGAAGTGCATCAGTATGATGAAGACACCCAGCGCTGCCTCTCTTTTTCATCTGACCCAGACCCTGCAGTCTAGGTGCTTACCTAGTACCTGACTGCTGCTGGGGACTGGAAGAGGGTGAGCCAATTGAAGCTGAATCCAGACGAGACTAAACTGATGGTGGTTGACTGACCGTGTGACTTGGAGGGAATTGGGACCCCTGTCATTGAAGGGATCCAGCCCTCTCTGGTTACTCAGGTTCACAGCCTTGGAGTGCTTCTAGGCCCCTTGCTGCGCCTGAAATTTTTATTTATTTATTTAAATATCAGGTTGTGGCGGTGGCCAGGAGTACTTTTCACCAACTCCATCTGGTAAGAAAGCGGTGTCTCTTTCTGATTCAGATCTGGCCACCATCACCCATGCTTCCATTACTTCAAGGCTAGATCACTGCAATATGCTGTACATGGAGTTGCCCTTGATGTCTGTGCAGAATGCAGCAGCCTGACTTCTTTCAGGGGTGAGTCGCCATAAACACATTACACTTGTTTTACAGTCTGCACTGCTTCCTATAGCATTCTGGGCACAATTCAAGGTGCTGGTTTTGACTTTTAAAACTCTAAATGGCTTGGGTCTCACATCTCTAAAAGACCACCTCTCCATCCATGCTCCACTGCGACCCTGACAGTCATTGGGAGCACCTATAAGGTACCACCAGCTGATCTTGTCCGTACAGAAAGGGCCCGCAGAGAGGCGTTCTCAGTTGCTGCCCCAGTACTATAAAACTCCCTTCTCCTGTAGGTTCACCTGAACATATTCTGGAGGTGGTGCAAAACTTTTCTTTTTGACGAAGCATTTGGGATGCAGGGATAGAGGTTTGGGGAGTGCAAGTAGGGTTTTTCAGGAGATTTTATTGTATTGATCGTATTCTTATCACTTATTTTCTTTGTTTTTGTTTCTGTAACCCACCTTGATTCAGAGAAGGGTGGGGCATACATTTTAATAAATAAATAAAATGAATATCTAAGTACATCTTAATCACTGGAAACTATATAAGGTTTGATATGTCTCCATCAAATACGACGAGGAGGAGGGCGTTCTTGGTGGCCGCACCATGGCCATGAAATTCCCTCCTGATGGAGGTCCACCTGGCCCTGAGCCTTCCCTTTTTCCGCAGACAGTGTAAGACCTGACTCTTCCACCGGACCTATGGCAAGGAAGATTTGGGGGGGGGGGGGGGAGGGTATACTCCGCCGTGAGTTATGTATTTTCTTTTATATTCTTTGTTTGTATTAATGTTACATGGATTTTATTGTTTAATTGTTAGGTGATTTTTTTTTGTGTTGTAAGCCGCCCCAAACTACAGTAGCAGGAGGGGATGGCCTATAAATATGAGAAATAAATAAATAAAATATTTTGGGTGGGAAACATTTCTCCTCTTCCTCTTGCCACTACATTTGACTCCTACTTGCAAATTGATCTTACACATTCCAGAGCCAGAGGCAAACCTGAAACTTTTAAGATACCACCAGCCTCCACTGATGAGCTTTGACTAGCATCTAATGTGTGAATGGTAATTAAGTGCATTTCTGTTTTGTTGGCAGACTGCAGGACCTGACACTCTATAATCCAGAACGGACCATTACTGTTAAAGGCAGTATTGAAACTTGTGCCAAGGCTGAGGAAGAAATAATGAAGAAAATCAGGGAGTCCTATGAAAATGATATTGCTGCTATGAATGTGAGTTCATTATATTCATCTTGAAGTTTATCTTCTATATGACTTTTTACTTGGTATATGATTCCATTTAGGTGGGAAATTAGAGAACATAGGTCAAGGAAACAAATGAGTGTTTTCCTTTTTCATTGAGGAGACTTCAAAGACCCCTCCTGCACAATCTGTGTGTGTAGGAGATGTGTAAAACAAGTGCCTCCACCCACAGCCATATTGTTTTTAAAAAATCATAGAATCTGTAGTGAAACAAATTCTGCCTCTTCTCTTCTCCTTCTGTCCAGCATCCCTTTGACAAGGTCACCTTCCTCATCTCTTCATCCAACCCCTCCACCTGCTCCCTTGATCCCATCCCCTCTCGTTTCCTAACGGCAATTGCCCCCACTGCTGCGCCTTCTCCGCTGCACATCCTCAATCTCTCCCTCTCTACTGGGTCATTTCCATTGGCTTTCAAACACGCCACTGTTTCCCCTATTCTTAACAAGGCCACTCTGACCCTTCCAGCTTTTGCCGTATTTTGCTCCTACCATTCACTTCCAAGCTCCTGGAGCAGGCAGGCTACATGTGCTGTCTTGATTTCCTCTCTTCCACATTTCTCTTGCTGGTACCTCCTCTGTCGTTTTCCCTCTCTGACTGAGTTCCCCAAGGCTCTGTCTTGGGCCCTCTTCTCTTCTCCCTTTACACTCTTTCTTTGTGTAAACTCCTTGAATCTCATGGCTTCCAGTACCACCTGTATGCTGATGACACGCAACTCTCTTTCCACTCCTATGTTCTCCTTTTCCATCCAGTCTTGTATCGCTGACTGTTTCTCTGATATCTCTGCTTGGATGTCTTGCCGCCAGCTCAAGCTTAATATGGCCAAGACTGAACTCATAATCCCCCCAAAACGTTTCCCTCCTATTTTCCTCTGTTTCCGTTGAGGGTGTCACCATCCATCCTGTCCCTCAGGCACAAGCCTGGGATTCATTTTTGACTCCTCCCTCTCCTTCACACCTCCGATCCAGGCTGTTCCCAAATCTTGCTACTTTGCCCTGTATAATATTGCTAAAATCTGGCCCTGCCTTACTGTTGCCACTGCAAAAACCCTAGTCCATGCTCTACTAATCTCTCGCCTTGACTACTGTAACTTCCTCCTTACTGGTCTCCCCTGCTCTGATCTTGCCCTGCTCATCTCCGTTCAATGCTCTGCTGCCAACGTCATCCACCTTGCCGGTCACTTTGACCATGTTCAGTCCCTCCTCTCCGCCTTACGCTGGCTCCCTCTATGGGGATGCATGAAACACAAGCTCCTGGTCTTCACCTTCAAGGCTCTTCATGGCCTTGCTCCTCCATATCTCTCCGTTTTTGTATCCTGTCACATTCCTGCCCAAGAGCTTTGCTCCTCTTCTGCCCCCCTCCCCCAATCATCACCTACTTGCGACTCCTTTAAATGTCTTTGTCTCTTCTCTCTTGCTGGCCCCCAGGCCTGGAACACCCTCCCTAGATACATTCGTTCTGCTCCCTCCCTCCCAACTTTCAAATCACTCCTGAAAACGCACCTCTTCTGTTAGGCTTTCCCTGCCTCGTCATGAGTAAAATTGCATCCACATCCATCCCTCCCTCCCTCAGAATCTCTTCCCTCTAACTGGTAAGCACGTGCACCTGCATTTTCTCAACCTCATGAATGTATCCTTGTTTCTCCCGATGTTCGCCTCTCCCTTGTCTCCCCCTTCCTTGTCTCTCCTAGATTGTAAGCCCTTTGGGGTAGGGATTTATCTATAACTACTGATTGTACAGTGCCAGGTGTGCTTCCTGTGCTATATAAATAATAATAATGTTACCTTTTTTTAATAAAAGGTCACTCCACACGATCTCTCAGAGTTAGTCAATCTTCTTGCAGTACATTTCACTGGCAGAAAGTTGTAATGAGTACTACATCAGAGTTAGCCTCCTGGGATTTCTGGCCTAAGGGAGTATTTGGGTTAAAGGTTTGAATGTACTAGATTGAAAAGAAAACCTTGGCATGTTTACAGAAAGACGAGGTTATCCTAACTAAAGTTTTGATTTAATCGTAATATCTGGTATGTCAGGCTAACATTTTCTTCTGCCACTGCAGCTTCAAGCACATTTAATTCCTGGATTAAATCTGAATGCCTTGGGTCTGTTCCCACCTTCTTCTTCAGGAATACCACCTCCCACAGTGGGTGTTGCCTCAGCTGCTGCTGCTACTTCATATCCACCATTTGGGGTAAGAGAAGAATTTATTTGTGGTGTTGCCATAAGGAGTGCTGTCAAATTTTAACTAGCAAGAAAGGTGATGGTGCTCAGAGTAACATCAAAAATTAGATTCGGGGGGGGGGGGGGAGACATCAAAATTCTGGCAATCATGGTTTGGGTTTTTGTGTATGTTTAACAGGATGTAGCATCCTGTTTTTTTAGTTGGAGTGTTTTCAACTGATATTTGAATATCTTATTTATTCCTGAAAATTATCTGTGGTGGTTGCAAATGAGTGCAAACATTTAATGGTTGCTGAGCGAAATTATAAATGAAATAACCAGCTGAAGTGTATTTTTGACACGAGATGAAATTTCCTATCCAATAAAAAAGTGCAAATGTCTAAGTGAATTTTAATGGATTACTCTGAATGGATTTTAAACCACAGCCTTGGAAGTTGTAATAAATATCTGTTATACAACTTTCCTAATAGCTGCTTTCCTAATTAAAAATGCATATCATGATTGATTAGTTTTACTGTAGTTTTTCCAAACTTGTGTGTTTGTGTTGCCATTCTTGTGTATGTACAGAACCTCCTGGAATACAACAAAAGTAAATATAGAGACGTTGAGATATTCAGAGAAACCTACAGGATATTATTCTTTCAGGTCATGGTTGTCTGTGAAAAGCAGGAGCAGTCACTTTCTCTCCTCTAAATCTCATACTCAACATTTTTAGGGAGGCTGTTTGCCATGTAGTGGGAACTATTTATTATCAAATGGGCCTTACAGCAATTGTTCTAAGTTTTTTTTAGTGGGTGGAAAGATGGCATTGTCTCTTCCTAGTAACCACGGATTAGTGAAAGTTTTTTTTAAAAAAAAGTTTTAATGAAGCAGTTGGGGGTGGGGGTGGGGGGCTTGGAAGACTTCCTGAAGGCCACAAAATGTGTAAATCTCTCTTTCTTCATAACCTTTGTTGAAAGCTTTCTTGAGTTAACTTTTAATATTGGGGCATAGCACTCAAAGGGCAAAAGTGCAGCACTTCATCTTGGCTACAGAAGTCCACAAGCACTACATTCGGGATACTGAATTTCATTATGTATTAACTCCTGTGCCAGAGTCAAGGAGTTGCCTGATAAATACTTCACTGAAGACCTTCTAGAACTGACAAACATCTATCTCATTGCCATATTGACTGTATGGTACTACACGCAAGCCAGGCCAGACCCACAGTGAGATGAGAAGAAATGCGCCATCTTGGTGAGCTTGATGGAATTAGCATTGACTAACACTGAACTCGGATGTGCCAAATAATGATACATATTACACCAGGAGAAGACCTTTTTGTGATGATATCTTTCCCAGAGGAGGATATCATGGAATGATCAGTTCAAGTAAGAGCAAATGCCACACTCGCAGCACTGAAACTTCATGGGAGTGAATAAGTCAAGTATAAAAAGAAATTAGAAATTCCAATGTAGCTTGTTAATAATAGTTAATAATAATTTATTGAGACACCAGCTTTTGCCATGTTCAATAAAGTAACAGTAACAATATAAAAAGAAAAAAGAAATAAAAACAAGGTAACAAAAATTAAGACAAAACTGTGAGAAAAAACATAGTCATGGAAATACAGAAATAACACAGATTACATAACCAATAGAGTTTGTTAGGAACAAATATCATGCATAAACCCTGGAACCTAGCCAGCCTCAAACCCAAGCGAGGTTTATGACACCAAATTATCTCGTAACTTTATGGCTAAGAGGACAAAGGAAGCAATTGCCTTTATTGCTTTCTCATCTTTAGTGGACAGTAGAATTTCTATTTTACGAGCAGCCAATAAATATCCTCTCTCTTTCCATAATGCAGCCAGTGAGTTCTGTCTTAAAGCATCATATAAAGGACAGTCAAAGAGAAAGTGTTCTAAATCTTCCATCTCAAGATTTGCACAAGGGCAAGTCCGTTTCTCATACGCTATATTCTCATATCGACCTTTAGTAATCGCAGAGGGGAAGAGTTGAAAACGTACCTGTGTAAAGGCCCTTTGCAGCATAGCTTCACTCAAATAATCGAGGTATACCTCAAATTCGTGTAACTTCTTAAAGTGATGGAGCCAGGGGGCAACCCTCCAGGCAGCCAGTGCTGCCAGATCCTCCTGCCTGGAAATGTTGCTCAACCTGAGCATCGTCAAACTTTTTTGTAAAGGTATACTTTTCCCGCAAAAGCAGGTAAATGACAGGCCCGCGCTCGTCAGATAGAACGACATTTGGGAAATCCAGGGATAAGGGAAAGCTCCTGAATGCTTCAGTTCTTCCCTCAAGCAGAGCACAGGCAAAGAATCCCCGCTCTGCTTGCTCAGTCTGATCCAGTACCTAAGAGCTGGCTTGTCTTCTCAGACAGCCAATAAATGTAGCTTGTTAGTAGCAGCTTGATCAGAAAACATTCATAAAGGTTCTCAAAGAGGCATCTATATCCTGTGTCTGTTGCTAATGAATTTACTAAAGTAGTATCTCCGTGAGGAATTTCTGTATCTTTTAGATAGCAAGGTTAAGCAAAACTAGTTTGTGGAGTTGAAAATGAAAAGTCACTGTGTGACTATGTAAGTGGCACAACAGGGTGGTAAGTAAACCTACTAATGAAGCTCCTGCAGTTTGTAATTAATCTGGAACTGCTGCAAAAGCCAGCATAATCTTAGCCATAAGAATCACTTCCTGGAGCATGTTACCAAGAAGGTATCTGACACAGGAAGTATATAGCTCCATATGCTTACTGACATTTGAAAAGGTAATTCAACACAATGTTGTCATACTGTATGAAACGAGTAGGCAGAAGGCTGAAGTGACGCTGGCATCGGACTCGATCTGACTCCGACCAACTTCTCCATAGGGCCCGTTTGCAGTCCTATGTTGAGGCTGTGAGGACAGCAAGGAAGGAGTTCCTTGCTGTCCTCATAGTGTCTGTGAAGTCACGTCCGGTGGAGCTGTTTCGGGTGGTGTGGGGGCTGGTCAGTCCGGCCTCCCTCCGCCTGGACGGGGACTTGTCCCAGGACCGCTGTGAGGAGTTTGTCACCTACTTCGCAGACAAGATTGCTCAGATTCAGAGTGACTTTGATGCTCGATTAGAGGCAGTAGGCGGAGAGTGCGAGGTGACGGAGGCCCCGTCTGATCCCACCTTGTGGGGGGAGTTTCAGGAAGTGATGCCAGCTGATGTGGTGGATGTCTTGGGGTTTGTAAGAGCCACCTGTTGTGAACTGGATCCATGCCCATCGCGTCGCTACAGCAGGGGAGGTTGTCGTCCAGCCTCAAGGAGGCTGTGGTGCGCCCCCTGCTGAAGAAACCATCTTTGGAGGTGGACATACTCGCCAGCTACCGACCTGTCTCTAACCTTCCCTTTTTAGGGAAGGTTATTGAGCGGGCGGTGGCGAGCCAGCTCCAGGCGCATCTAGATAGCATTGGTTTCCTGGACCCTTTTCAATCCGGGTTCCGCCCCGGCTATGGCACCGAGATGGCGTTGGTTGACGGTCTCTGCCAGGAGATGGATGCAGGATGTTCAACATTTCTCATCCTGCTAGATCTCTCAGCCGCTTTTGACACCGTGGATCATGGGCTGCTGTTGAGACGGCTGGGGGACCTGGACGGGACTGTTCTTGAATGGTTCCGCTCATTCCTCTTGGGGAGAAGCCAGTGGGTGGTGTTGGGGGCTGAGACATCTTGCCCCCGTGCTTTATCCTGCGGCGTTCTGCAGGGTTCCATTCTGTCTCCATTGTTGTTTAATGTATATATGCAGCCCTTGGGGGAGGTCGTGAGAGGGTTCAGGGTGAGAGGGTTCAGGGTGCGATGTCACCAATATGCTGATGATACTCAGCTGTACCTCTCTTTTTCAACTGACCCAGACCCTGCTGTCTCGGTGCTATCCCAGTGTCTGGAGGCCGTGGCGGAATGGATGTGGCAGAGCAGACTGAAGTTCAACCCTGATAAGACGGAAGTGATGTTGGTGGGGAGACAGAGGGAGGTGTCGGCCCCCCTCATTGGGGGGGTTCGCCCTCCTACAGCTCAGCAGGTTCGGAGTCTGAGGGTGATATTGGACGTAAATCTCCGCATGGAGCGACAGGTGGAGGTAGTGGCGAAGGCCGCTTTCCGCAAGTTGTATCTGGTGCGGAGGCTGCATTCGTATGTCTCCGGCCCGGACCTGGCCTCCCTCATCCATGCCTTCATCACCTCGAGGCTCGACTACTGCAGTGCGCTCTACGTGGGGCTGCCCTTGTTCCTGGTTCGGAGGCTGCAGATAGTGCAGAATGCGGCGGCCTGCCTCCTTTCGGGAACGGGTTGTCGGGAGCACAGAACACCTGTGCTCCGGACTCTGCACTGGTTGCCAGTAGCGAGCCAAGCCAGGTTCAAGGTTTTGGTATTGATCTATAAGGCCCTTCACGGTCTGGGCCCCTCATTCCTCAAGGACTGCCTCACCCTCTGCACCCCAGAGCAGCTCCTTCGGTCTGCCGGGGGTGCCTTTTGGGAGGTCCCCCATGTTAAGCGAGGGGCCACAATGGAGAGGGCATTCTCGGTGGCCACACCGCGTCTTTGGAACTCCCTTCAGGAGGAAGCTCACCTGGCCCCAAGCCTTTTAACATTCCGGCGAATGTGCAAAACCTGGCTGTTCGCCCAGGCCTTTGGGGAGGGGATGGGGAGGGTTTTTTTAATCCCCCCTCCACCCTTATTTATTATATATTTATTTTTATGTTCCCTGGTCTTGTTTTAATTGTAATTTTATGAGTGTGTTAAAATATTTTATAGTTGTATTTTTATATTTTGTGGAGATTGTAAGCCTCCCCGAGCTGTTTCAGGAGGGGCAGGGTATAAATGTGAATAAATAAATAAATACTATCCACTTTTACCACTTTTGGAGCATTGTAGGTGTGTATCATAATTGGCGTGCTTACAGCCAACCACTGTATGAAATTAAGCCAGTGTATGAAATTAAGCTTGCAAGATTGTAAAACTCCCTTCTCCTGGTTTATGAATCGGGGTTCTTGGCTCATTCTTGCAAATGAGAAGGAGCTGAGAAACTGATGGGATTCTCTCTGAGAAAGGCCTCCCTCCCTGCTCCCATTGCAAAATGCTGAGCGCTTCTCTCTTTCCTTCTCCCACTCTGGGCTCAGCGCTCTGCAGTGGGGGGGCTGGACACTTTCCAAGGGGGGCAAGTGGATGGGGAGTGTGCAAGTGCGTGATTCCCCTCCTTCCCCTCCACCAGTGATCCCTCTTGGGAAGCGCCCAGCCCCCTCTTTGCAAAGTGCTGAGCCTGGGGGGAAAAGAGAGAGACAGGAGCAGTCAGTTTTCTTGCCCCAGGCTCAGCACTTTGCATTGGGGGACTGGGTGCTTCCCAAGGGGGTTCCCTGTCAGAGGGGGGTGAGGGACCCCCACTTGTCCTCTCTGTAAGGAAACCCCTAGGGAAGCGCCCAGCCCAGCCATTGCAAAGTGCTGAGCCTAGGGAGAGAGGGACGGAAGCAGTTGGATCTCTGCCCCAGGCTCAGAGCTTTGCAGTGGTGGGGGTGGGGAGGTTGGGTGCTTCCCAAGGGGGCTTCCCTGGCAGAGGGGGCAGTGGAGGACCCCTCATTTGTCCTCTCCACTAGGGAACCCCCTTGGGAAGTGCCCAGATCAGCCCCTCTTTGCAAAGTGTTGAGCCTGGGGAGAGAGGGACAGAAGCAATTGCATCTCTTGGTCTGAGGTTGGTGCTTTGCTATGGGGACCTGGGCTGGGGACTTCTCAAGGGGGATTCCCTGGCAGAAGGGACCAGGGAACTCCCTTGGGAAGCTGGCTTTCCAAAGGGCTATTGAGCTCTATGGAGACTGGCCCCTTGCAAAGCTGCAAGTGGCTGCCTAGTCAATTTCAGCCTGAACTGGACCAGGCAACGGCTGGGGAGCTATGCAAGGAGGGTCTCCAGGCCAGGGTAACCCCTTGCAAAGCTGGGTCAGTACACACACACCCCTTGCTTAAACAAAAAAAATTTGGGGGTGGGGGAGCTAGGCTCAAAATCATGCAAGAACTCAAACCGGGTGTTGAAACCACAGTGAAATCTTAGTTCTCATTTTGCGAGATTATCTGAATTCTTGTTTCAGCCCTATCCTGGAGGTCTGTCTGAGTCTGAGCATATTCCCAAGGCAGTGTAAAACATTTCATTTTTAAAGTGTTGAGCAGGTGATATAGGGGTTGAGGTTGGTGGTTTTTAGGGGTGACCATATGGTTTTAAGGGATTTTTATCATATTTTTTGTTGCTGTAAGTTGTCTTGAGCATTTGAGGGTAGGGGTAGTCCTTTGGATGCAAAATCGTATTGGTTTATTTTTGTTTTGTTTTCCAAAGTTATCGGATTTAAATGTGGATTCGTATTATGGATCTGTATTTAAATTAATTTTAAAATAAAAAAATTAAGTGTGCATGCACAAAATTGCCACCAGGTCATTCTGTGTATGTTTGACCTTTTCCAGAATGGCGCCATCAACATCACTGCAATTTTGGAAAAGGCAGCAGGTCTGTGCGTGTGCAGACTGACTGCCCTCTTTCAAAATGGCAGTGCTGCTGCCATTGTGGAAAAGAGTGTGCATGCGCAGTAATTAAAAATAATAATAATTCATTTTAAAAAATATTACTGCACATACGCAAAATGGTTGCTGGATCATTCTGCACATGCGCACACTTTTGGAAAAGGAGAGCCGGTCTTCACATGTGCAGAATGGTCCAATAACCATTTTGTGCATGTGCAGTAATTTTTTTTTAAAAAATCGGTTTTTAGAACCGAACTGAAACAGTTTTGTTGCTAGTGATGTGGGTTTTCCAGAAAATTTTGAATTGGAAAATTTTCCAACACCCTAAATCAATTGGTATCTGATTTAGCTTGTTTATTTGACTTGTATTTTTAGAAAAACCTCAAAGTACACCATGTTAATTTTATGTGCTGGATAAACATCAGCACATAAGTTTTTCCAATAGCCAAAAGTATTTGAACTGAAATATTTAATTAGGGGTGAAAATCAATGAAGCACACTTAATGTGGTTTAAAGTAAATGCTTTAGTCAAACAAATTCAAAACTTTACTTGGAAACTATTTTTATTGGAATTATTTGTAAATATTTTAAGACATGACAACTTAATAGCATAACTTCCCTTACATTATTTAAATTTTAAGAAAAAAAAGTTAAGGCACTAAAAACTGTTAACATAATGATTTGGGGTATTACCAACACAGCACATCTAAAGAAACCTTCAGTTTCACTGCCACTGTCTGCAGAAGTGCTTACACTACTTGTTCCAGTTCAGATTGAGGTGAATCTGATTAGGAACTGCTTGTCCCACGTTCTTTCACAAAAGGATGGTGTATGTATGTATATGTGTATATAAAAAAGTTAATTACAACTTTGTAACTGCCCAATTTGACTGGTATTGGTATCCATTCCAAAGGGCTATTCAGCTCTATGGAGACTGGCCCCTTGCAAAGCTGCAAGTGGCTGCCTAGTCAATTTCAGCATGTTATTAATTGTATGAAACAGTGCGTTCTCAGAACTGGAAGCATTTCTGGAAAAATATAGCAGAAAATTTTCCATTGCAGAAAATTTTCCACCTCACATCACTGGTTTTGCACTGTTCTGGTTTGGTTTCGATTAATCTGGAACGGCTCTTTCTGTGCAGTTTCACATTTAATCCAAATTTCCATCACTACAAAGCATGCTTTGCCGTAGCTAGAACTGGTTCCATGCACCATGTGGAAAGCACTGCCATGGTCTTATGGACAACTGATCTAAAGTGTAGCTAGGAAGAAGGAAAAGATTGGGATGATTTTTGCCATAAAGGGAACTTAGATGTCAGGTAAAGCTAGCACTGCATTGTCGCTTCTGTGATAGAACAGGCACAGTTGATGCACTTAGCTTGCTAGTACACTTTGTACAGAATACTCTTCCCCTACCCACCCCTTGTGCTCTTGATTAGACATCAGAACTTACTAAGCAGCACAAATATGCACTTTTACACAGGGTCTTTATAAAAAGAAGCAACCATTCTATGTTGTTGTATGGGGCAATTGGTCTATGCTGTATAGCATACAATATGCCATTTTGGTCACTGGGTGACTATGGTAACAGTACTGAGTCTAAACCATGTCTGTCTTGTTCTTTGTAAGCGCCAGGTACATCGCTGGCACTATATAAATGCTAATAATAATAATAATAATAATAATAATAATAATATTAATAAACTGATTTAGAATTCTAAACTCCCAACTTTCCTGTACACAATGATACCAGATACAGTACTACAGGTATCTCACTTTAAAAAGTAAATGCCAGGAAAATGGCTGCTTCTTTTTGTAAAGACCCTGTACATGCATGTGTCTTCTGTGTTTGTGCCCTTTTGCTTAGTCACAGGTTTATACCGTAAAAAATGTCATTTTCCTGTACCAAAGGAAAGCCTGAATTCTTCTTCTTGTCACTTCCTATTAGTTTTGAGTCAAAAGGAATAAAGCAACTCCGTCATCTTGACTTCTAGTCCTACTCCTTCTTCTGTTGCACATGTGAGAGAAACACTCTCTCCTTACTGCTGCTTTTCTGATGAGTGTGTGACTGAGAGAGGTTTCAATGCCCTGTTGGTAGGGAGGAGTCAAGGAAAGAGGTGTCTCCTCCTTCCCAACACTTCATTTGTGCATGGGGAAAATGTTCACTGCAACTGTGTATCTCTTGGAGGAAAGATAGTTAATAAGAATAGGGAAATGCTTCTTGCAAGACCTAGAAAATACCTAGAGATGTGGGAGTTGAGAGAGGGCTAAGTAATGGAAGCTGCTGCTTTGTCTCTAGAAGCTTTACACTTATTTGGTGGAGTTGGGTCTGGTTTAAAAATGGACATTATTAGTAGGGTATTTTGTTAGACACAAAAGTCAGACATATCACCTTCAGCATTCTCTATTGCAGGAACTGAGGTGTGCGAGTACATACGTTCACTTTGGGCACTGTAATTTCTTTTTCAGTTGCATTACTGTAATCTATTAAAGTAGCTTAGTAAAGAGGCCATATTGAGAGGAGTCATTGTGAGAGCCAAAAAGAGGCTGTTATACATTTGCAATTAAGGAAGGTCTGAATCTGTACACCCTGGTTTGCTTTTTGGGTTGGCATGTGTGCATTCCAAGATCACACTTTAGTAACACTATACAAGGCCAAGTGAAATCAGTGCTTTCATAGAGATGCTTTGTATGAAGTAACAGGAATTGTTTTGAATATAAAATCCCAAATGATCTAAAACTGGGTCTTTCCAACTTTCTGCTTCAGCTGTTGACACCTTTACAGCATACAAGGAAAATTTCCTCACCCACAGCCATCCTTCTCCACCAGTTATTACCCTGCTGGATAAGTCTACTTCACTGAGCCAAAGGGCTTGCCCTTGGAGCAGTTGAAAAGTCTTTCACCCCTACCATAATGAAATAGCGGTGCTTCTAGCCCATTCAGAGACAGGAAACAGTGAGGAGGTGGAGGGTTTGTGGTCAAGAGTGAAACTGGTACCATATACAAAATAAGCTTGTTCTTTTAATTAATTCATTGGTGTGTCTGTTTCTATTGATCAGAAGGAATTTGCCCTTAGATAGGCAAGTCCATATTCCAGCTAGCCCCTAGAGCAGGGTTACTCAGTTACTTTTCATGATGGGCTGTATTTTTATAAAAGGACATTGCTTTGTTGGCTAAGTGGTAGACCTGCATAAAGTTATATAAAATGAAATATGCAGATTTGCAGCTGTTTGGGGAAGGAGCTGGTTAGGGCAGGACTAGGCATGAAGAGGGCAGAGAGTGAAATGAGCATGGCAAAGGGACTGGAATGGGAAGAAGGTTAGTGGGGGAGGGAGTGAAATTGAGCACAGAGAGCAGATTGGTGCTGGGTTGGTGTCATAGTCTAACACACAAGTTCTGCAGTGCCCCCCTTCTCGATCTCTTTCTGTGTCTCTTACATAGAAAATGCAATACCTTCTATAGAGAGTGAGCCTCCCAAATTCCTTTCTCATTTCTGATGATGGGGGGTGGCGGAAGCTAAGTGAGGAACGGCCCTTCCTTTTCCAAGGCCACTGACTGCATCTGAACCACTGTTAGCTCTGGAGCAGGAAGAGGGGGTAAGACTTACCACCTGGCCATTAAGAAGAATTTATCACCATTCACTTTCTCCCCTCACATCCAGCATAGAGAAAGGGGAGTGAGAGCGTTTGGGGCTCAGCTCAAATTTTAACTCCAGCACCTTGGGCGGAGTTGTCTGTGTGTGGGACAAGGAGTTGGGTGATGCAGGAGCAGGCTCTTGGTCAGATTTGGTTCTCTGACCACCTTTAGAGGAATACTGTCCTTAAAATGTTTTCCTCATCTTAGAAGCATCGTCCCTGCATTGTTAGCCAAGTTTGATCCAGCTATTTTCATGCACATGTTGATCTGACCCATATAATAGTGCGACTCTCAGTAGTACAGTGAACACAGGTCCCTGAACTAGGTTCACAGTATTGAATGATCAATAGTTGTAAGAAATCCACAGAAACAATGTGTTGGCAGGAGGTGACTTCTTCATGGACAGCTTCCTAGGACAGCCTAGTGCCATTCTAGAATGGAGATTAACTTAGCTCCCGAGTGTAGTTTTCAAACTGGTCCCAAATGTAAGAGCTGTTGGGAAAGTAGATCTGATATCTTTTATCAGACCAATTTTTATTGATAAGAGTATTCGAGCTTTCACCGTGGCCCAGAAGCTTGATTAGTCTCACCAACAGAAATCAGTCCAGTAAAAGATACTATTTGAACTACTTTGTCAATGTCTATTAACTTATCTCCAGTAGTTTTTAGTGATACCTGTGCACCACGAGGAATCCCAAATCTTTGTTTTTCTTTCAGGCTTTCATGTTGGGTTTCAAGGATTTTTAATCTGATGTTCAAAATGCTCTGTTGCAAAAGCTCCTCTTCTGGGGTGGGGTGGGTTGAAGGGTGAAGTGCTTCAAGGACAGAGCTGTCTGTCTTCATAGTAGTGATCTTTCTGCATTTATGTTTGCAGGTGAACACCATTTCCACTTCATGCTTTACTTTATTGACTGAATTTAGCAGTGGAAAACTTGCTTCATCGGCTTTTGTCTTCACTCCTTTGCAGTTAAAGAAAAGAGGCAAATGGCTTTAGAGTTGGAGAAATAAAGTTTATACAATCCAGGGAAGTCAAGTGAACAGTAGGCTTGGTTTCTAGTTTGTTGGTCTCATTAACTGTACTGTTTTATCTAGTGCACAATATGGTAGGCGTTGGTAATCTAGATGTTGCAAGATGCAGTGGATTCCACTTTGGGATCCCACTTGGGTAAAACTTAAAGCTTTTTCCAAAAAAGGAAAAAAATCTCTTCTTTCTAGCAAAGATTTAAACATTAAATATTGGTGTTGGAAGAGAAAACATTAGGATTTTTTTTACCAGTGCCAAAAGCTTACTTTGTACTAACGTATTGACTCTTATTGGAGCGTCTTCCAGGATGCTAGGCTTAATATTTCTCCTGGTTGCAAACTTTTATTACTAAATATTTATTATAGCTGTAGGGCAGTATAATTCTTCAAAGAGCATTGCAGAGTTGTGGCTTAAACGTTGGATTTGGTTCTAGTAGGAGTTTGAATTAAACAGTTCATTGCTTCACAATGAAGTTTAAAGCATTCTGAAAACCAAATGAGTCACTTAAGAAATTTATATTATATTCATAAATAAATATATTCTGCCTGGCTTGGTGGATGACATTATGGTCAGGGAAGGAATGGGAGAGATGAGACTTCTGATATGGGGTGTTTACATAGTTTGTTCTACAAAGTGGATCTTTTAGTAAGAGAATAGTACACTAAGTTGTAGCCAAGCATGTTGACTCAGACTACATTCAGTAAGTGAAAATAGTTTTAAACTACTCCCTCACATCTTTAAAAAAAACCAAAAAAAAACCCCGACAGTGGCCAAAAGAGGAAAATGTGACTGTGATCCCAAATAGCCACATCCTATGGTATCCCAGGCTAGAGTACGTTTTCCTAAATAAGCCATATATTGGAGACCTATACTCACGGACCTGTGTTCCCCATTGACGGCAATGGAGAAAACCCAGTGAACACAGGTCAATGCCTATAACCGACTTCTAAAGCAGCAAGAATTTCATCCTGTTTGAAAATGTCCCAGTAACTTCAATGAATGTGGGATCAGGCAGGGTGGCTGGTGGAGGAGGGGGTGGTGCGGTTCCGCACCCTGCCTCCTGTGGAGCCACTGCTGCTTCTCCCTCATTCCTCTTCCCTCCGCCCAACTCACAGCTGTATCCCTCTGCCAAAGCATGCACAAAGCCATCTCAGCTGTGAGCGAGAGAAGGGGGGTGGAGGGAGAGACATGGTTGGGCCAGGGCCATGTGTTGCTTTTACTGTGTAAACTCCTGGGGCCGCTCCCTAAGTCACCCTGGGGGCATTTGCACAGTAAAGGCAAGGGGAGGTTTTTGAGGAGGGGGCTAGGGAGTTCCGTGCAATTCCCTAGTCAGCATTGCCTCCAGGCAGTGATCCATGCCACCTGGAGGCCAAGACCGGCACAGCAGAGGGGTAGGGAGGGGTGATAGCTCCCTGGCTGTTGCTGGGAGCCATGCGTTCTCCCCCCAGAGAACCAAGGTGGTTGCCATACTCTGCAGCCAGGACAAGGATCTCTGGTAAGTCCTCCTCCCTGCCTCTCCCCCACTCTATTTCTATTCCTCCCTGCCTATGTTTCTGCCTCTCTCTCTGTGTCTTCCCCTGACCCACCCCTCATTTCTACTCCCCTTTCCCTCATTCCTTTCTGCCTCTCCTCCCCCATTCTGTTCCTTTCTACCTCCTCCTACCCTTGTTTCTGTCTCTCTCCCCCGCCTTCCTCCCCACCCTGTTACTGTCCCTCCTGCCTTCCTCCATGTTCCCTTTCTACACTTCCCAATTCTTCCTGCCATCCACCCACCTCTCCATTTCAATCTCGCTTCTCCATCCTGTCTTCCCCTAAGCCACACACACCCCATTTTTTCTTCTTCCCTCCCCTCTTCTCTGCCTTCTCCCCTGTTCCCCCCCCCCCAATCCTATGTTTTTGCCCTTCTCTCTCCCTGGCTTCCCTTCCATCCACACATCCCCATTTCTACTCCTCCCTGCCCTCCCCACTGCCCCCTGACTAAAAGTCCACCAGCTACCACTAGGGTCAGGCTCTCAAAGGTCTGGTAAAAGCGTGTGCCTAAAAATGCTGTAGTTGGACAGCTGCACAGTAGTGTCTACAGAGTGAAGCTCATGAGAAAATGGCAAATGAAATTTTTGCAGTAATGTCTGTAGGAGAGTTTGCACAAGAGAGTGGTGATTAAAATTTAAATGTTATTCTGAGGAACAGAAATAGCAAACACATTTCAGAAAGCATTAACCCAACATGGGTTACACTGGTTTGATGTTGCTTCTGGCAAGCTTTTTGTCTGCCCCATATCCCTGTTGTTTATTTTATTTTAAGAATTTTATACGCCGCCCCTCCTGCCACAGGTAGCCCGGGGCGGCTAACAACGTCCCTATATAAATATAAAATATCAAAAAACAAATTAAAACATCACACAAATTGGAGGAAGTAACCTTAAATTACTTGTTGAATAATTCAGACCCAGAACGAACTGGGCTTCTTGCAGAATTTCTCCTCCAAATGTCATATGCACGGAGGAGATTTCTGGAGCTGAGATCACCTACGGAAGATTCGCTATAGATCCCTTCATTTGGTCTGTGTAGGTGTTCTTATCTTTGGAGGGGATTCAAGTCTGATTTAGGTTTTAGGCACTTGGGTAGACGAAATAGGGCCTGATTTTCATAGGGGAATGTTAGATGTATCTGGCCGGGGGGATTAATTTCTCCTGGTTTATTTCCATACTCAGGCCATTTTTAAAAAAAATTATTATTCAAACCTGTGGTTTTAGTTTATATTATTAATTTTATATGTTATGTATCTTTTGTTGTGTTGTTTGTATGCAATGACCATGTGTCAAGCTAATAAATATTTATCTATCCTATCTATCTAACATCACACAATAATAACAACAGTAGTAAAAAGAAACATAAACCCACCCCAACCCTCACCAATCTCCCCACCCTTACCCCTCGCCAAACGCCTGACAGAACAACCAGGTCTTACAGTTCCTACAAAAGGCTGGGAGGTCCGGGGCCAGACGGGCCCCCACTGGGAGGGAGTTCCAAAGGTGCGGCATGATCACCGACAACACCCTATTCCACGTGGCCCCCCGGGAAACCTCCAACATGGCACCCCTGGACGCTGTTGGTGTGGGCCCAGTAATTTGACTTGCCCCAGGCCCCTATTAAACCTAGCTATGCCACTAACCAGGAAGCAGGACTAGCCCCAGGCATGTGCCACATGTGTGGCTGCACATGGCCCCGCAGCCAGCTGGGGCCCTGCACTTGCCTGGCCAGGCAGCAAGCTGCAGCCAGCTTCTCCCCCAATAAGTTGTTGTTCATTCCCTCCCTGGCTTCAGACACCATCCCTCACCTGCCTCTCCCTTAGCAGCAGCAGTGGCAGGAACACCCGATGAGACTGGGAGATCAAGCTGTTTGTTTACAAACAGCTCCTCCCCATGTGCTGATCAGAAGGTTGAAGCCTTGTAAAGAAGGTTCTTTGAGATGGCATCTAACATTCTCACAACTGGGTTGTGCATGCTCACCCTGTTCAAATAACAGACCACATGATGGTCTCAAGCTCCTCTAGTATAAAAAGCACTCCCCCCTCAGAATGACAGTTCCTTCCAACCCTTTTTAGAAATATAAGAAAAGAATTCCATGCAGGACTGGAAGGGTGGGTGTTGTGAGAATGTTAGGAGCCATCTCAAAAAACCTTGTTTACAAGGTAGCAACCTTCTGTTCTTCAAGTGACTCCTCATATGATATTTTTACATGGCTCCGCCGGGTGGGGAGTCCGTGGGCGCGCCAGTGCATGGATGGGGCATACACACAGCTGCATAAGCATTCCCACTCACTCACCACTCATCCACACACCCACATAGTAACCACCGTTTCTCAGGTTGCTCCTTGCATGGGGACGAGTGGGTGGGTGAGTGGGGATACGTGTTAGGCGGGTGCGCACGTACCCCCACTCACCATGGGTGCGTGCACCGCGTCGTTCACACGAGGCTCCCCCACCCATGAACACACAGAAATCGGCGTGTTCATGGCTGGGAGAGGCCCGTGTAAAAAGGGACACATTCTCACAACTGTCTTACTTATACTATCTTAGGTAGGAATTTAGGATTTAAAGCAATATCTATTCTGTCTTGGAAAATAAATCTGCAAATATGGTTCTGAGATTATTATGGCTGCTATTTCACTAACTCTTAATGAAGTTATTGCCAACAGGAATACTGTCTTTAAACCCTCACCTCATAACCATTCATTTGCGCCCCCCATATAATCAATTCACGCTGCCCCATGGGCACAAATTAAATGGTTATGGGTGGGGGCAGTGTGAATTGATTATATGGAGGCGGCGGTGCAAATGAACTGGTTATGGGGTGGGGGCAGCATGAACTGATTATGGGGGCACAACTGAACTGGTTATATGTCTCTTTTCATGGCATAATGCACTTAATAAGCTAGCAGCATTTTGGGTGTCTTGTGTGTGTGATAGCAGCACCTCTGGACTGGTTGCACTGCATACGTGCACAAGGCACAGGCAGCACCGGCAGCAAGAAGCAACAGGCCCTGGAGGCCAGGCTGGCTAAGCTCACTCTCTCCTCCAGTAAGGCAGTCTCTCTGTGCCTGCCTCACTGCCCGCCCGGCTGCCCCTGCAGTGAAACCACTCCTGGGGAGTGGAGGTAGACACTCGGCTGGGGAGGGGGGGGAAGCATTGGGAGGCTGTTCTTCTCTGTGGTTGCTCGGAGTGGTGGAGAATGGGAATCTTTCCTGTCCAGAGGGAGTAGGTTTTATGTAAAGTATACATTTGCATAATTAGGTGGGGCCTAATTATGCAAATTAGCCTGCCGCACCCCAAGACTTCACACATGGCCTCACAAACCCTGGGGCCGGCCCTGCCAGGAAGGAGAGGGGTTGAGCTGCTGGGCAGGGGGATAAAACAGAGGGTTGGTTTCTCGGGGGAGAGACTAGGAGGGAGGGGGTGAAATTGCTGGCTGGGTGAGGTTGGGAGGGAGGGGGCTGAGTTGTTGGCTGGGGAGGGAGACCAGGAGGGAAAGTGGAGAATTGGGAAGGAGTCTGGTGTAGGACAGCTTTGCTGGAGTTGCGTCTCTGGCTTTCTGCTAGACTTCTGCTTGCTGCAGCTGCTGGGTCCTAGTGTCTGGCAGTCTCTGTGCTTGTTGGAAGGCTAGTTCGGTGGCAGAGGCTTTGAAGGGTCAATTTCTCTGATTGCAGATAACATGGGCGCCCTGATGTATCGCAGAGTGGCTCCACACATTACATTAGCCATGGGGAAAACCAACCTGTGCTACTTTCTGCAACATCATCCCATCGAAGCAGCATAAACGAACGTTCTTGCTGTTCCATGTTTATGCTGCCACCCTGTGGACTCTGACCAACATGGCGAGCTCATTGAGCGGCAGCATAAATAGGCAGTGAAACCAGAAAGCTCTGCTGGTGAATTGACAAGGCAAAGCTTCCAGGCAAAACTCCCTGCTGGTGAAACTGACAAGCCAAAGGCTTGTTGTGAAATCAACAAGCACAATCACCTCATTGGTGAATAGATGTTGATTCTGTGGTGTGTTTTGACTCCTCTGCAAGTTTGCTGAGAAATTCCCTGGATGGTATCTGTGGAACAAATCTCCATATCCCAGCGTTCACTCTATGGCTTCCCAAGGCTTGAGGGCAAGTGTTGAGATGCTCACAGTAGACTGAAATCTTGATCAGAATTTTCTGGCTCTCGGTTAAATTGGAATGGATATTGAATCTTAGACTGACCACACTAGAGGCATTTCACTGGATTTAGCTTTCCCGATACATAGGGCTAGAAAAAAAAACCTGATACCACCTCATTGTAGAGGTTCCTGGAATTCACTATGACTAACTGGTATGGCATTGAAGAGAGAGCACTATGATTAAAGTGTCTAGCTTTATTTTTTTAAATAAATCCTTGTAACTTTTGCAGGTAACAGTGCTGGATGGCTTAATCATCACATTATGCTCTCATTAATTTCTGGCAGTGGGTAGTCTTCCAGTAAAAATAGGAGGTTTGAGGGACGAAATAGAAATTAGTCTAACAAGCATCTGATAACTCTCATGTTTGTGCTAGTGTGATATCCTGGCATTACTTTGTATACACTTTAAAAAACAAAACAAAATGAATCTTATGCCAACATCATTTTCATAGAATTAAAATCACTGGTTTATTTGTTTTTTGTCTGATGTAGTTGTGTTACATATGCTTTTGTTGTGGTATTGTGATTTTTGTTTCTGCAGTGGCCAAAGGCCATGCAAATAAACTTTGATTTGGACAAAATTAGGTTTCAGTTTTGTTTCGGATCCCTGAATTCCTGTAAGTGGCTTGGTTTTGTTTCTTTTTCTCATTTAAGTCAGTGAAATGTTTCCATTGACTTCAATGGGAAAGAGAACTAAGGACTGTCTGAAACACAGGGATCCATACAAAAACCCCAGGCGGGCCGTCCCATCTCCACCACCCCACTCCCAGCCTTGGAGAGTGGGGATGGCGATCTGTGTCCCTAACACTCCCACCCCCAGGCCCTGGCTTTACCCCCACCCCCTGCACTTACTGCCGCTGGTCTGGAGGATGAGGGTGAGGAATGGTCACCAGCTCTGCTACCAGCGGCCAGGCCTCCTCTGTTGCTTGGTAGTGGTGGAAGCTAACGCCACTGCCAGGCTGCCGGGCCTTCTCTGCTGCAGCGCGGTGCCATGCATGCGCAGAACAGCTGCCCTCTTCCAAAATGGTGCCAGTGCTACTGGCACTGTTTGGATAAGGGTTGCACATGCGCAGAATGGCTTAGGTGGCCATTTTGTGCATGTGTGCTGCCGCTCCAGCAGCATTTTCTTCACCAGGACAAGTTGCACTGGCAGACCAAGGAAGAAGACTCGGAGAAAGCCCAGCTGCCCAGCAGAGGACCTGGCTCTGCTGCTGGTGGTGGCCAGGCCGCCTCTGTTGCTGGCTGGTGATGGGAGCTGGCTCTGCTGCAGAGCTGGCTCCTGCCACCACCCAGCAGCAGAAGAGGCCCAGCTAGTGGCCATTCCTCACCCCCATACTGGACCAAGACCGGCAGCGGTAAGTGCAGGGGATGGGGGGGAAAGCCAGGCCCGCAGGTTTGGGGGTGTTAGGGACATGGATCCCCACCCTCCGAGGCCGGAAGTGGGCCTCAGGGAATGGGGGCGGGGAAGCTTCCCCGGCAGGCTCTTCCTGGGAGGATTTCCCATTGACTTCCCTTCGTACCCTCAAGTCCCTCCTCAAAACCCACCTCTTCTGCTCTGCCCTTCCTAACTCCTGCTAATCATCCCCACCCAGGATTATCCCCCACCTATTATCTGCAAACTCCCAATTTACTGTAACCAAGCCAAGAACGTGTACCTGAGCTCTCACATCCTCATGATTGTTGCATCCCTTGTCTCTCCCTCTGTTCCTCCTTCCCTGTCTCCCCTCTTTAGAGAGTAACATAAGATCTGAAAATTGGGAACTGAGACAGCTCAGTTTTCAGGTTCTTCAGACACAGCCATTTTCCAGCTGTTTTGGTTAAAACAGAAACAGAAAGTCCCACCCCTACGTTTTCAGTAACAGTGTATTGAACATCAAAAGTGTGCGTTAATAGTATTTCCCCCCCTGCTTTAAAAAGCTTACAAAAAGAAAAGGTTTCTCATTTAGTATTAAAATGCATGCTGTCTCGTGTTTCATCCTTGTGTGGTGGTGTTTTTGTCATGCATTTATTCTCCCAGATATTCTGCCATGTTTCCCCTTCTCGCTGCCCCTTTGGAAGCTGGTGCCCATGCTGCCTCCTTTCAAGGTTGCTCTAGGTAGGGATATGTGCAGCATAGATCAGGAGAGAGAATCCTGGGGATTCCTGACTGCCACTGTGGGTACAGGAGCCCTGAAGAGAGGGAGCATGGTTGTGTGGGATGGAGACAAAGGAAACTTGTAAACCAAGCAATGGTCTCAAAGTAGGAGACATGGTATTGGGTTTATTAAGCAAGTCCCCAACCAATGCGTGCTGGTTTACCATTTGGCTGGAAATAAGCTGAACAGGCTTTTGAAGTACCTCTTTCTGGAACTGCTACTGCCATTCTTGCTCTGCTGTCCCCTACTCTTCCCTAAACCACATCTCCTCCTGGAAGAGTAGTCTGGGTCATATTCTAAGCAGCATGAATACTGGCCCTTGTTGTGTTTTGCACTGCTACAGATAGGCCAGTATGCTGAGCAACTGGGCACAAAGACAAAAGTGGATAAGGAATAAATGTTCCTGTTACAATGACGTCCTCCTTTTTGTCCAGCTGCTTCACGTACAGGAGAGCCCTATAGGCAGGGCCCTGATTCTCCCACCAATTATTTTTTTTTTTTTAATTCCACAGGATTCTGGGTGGCTCAGGGCCTTCCAGTTGCAGCACAGGGCTGGCTCCCCATCTCCCCCTGGTGGCGTTGGAGGGGGGGGCACTAGGTTTCCCCCCAGCAAATAAACACACCTAGGAGTAGTGGTGGCGGCAGCAGCAGCTTTATTCAGCGCTCCTCAGCTGCTCCTCTGGCCACTTCCTGGCCCCTCCCAATAGGGCCTCCCAGAGTGACACAGCTGAATGACATCATCTGGCTGCACCGCTTTGGGAGGTCCTGTTGGGGGCGTCCAGGAAGTGGGCAGAAGGAACAGCTGAAGAGTCCTGCTGCTAGGTGTGTTCATTTGCCAGGCTGAGGGCGGGGGAGGTTAATCCTGGCACCCCACCCACCCAACACAGCCTGGTGGGAGGGGAAGCCCCAAGGGTTTGTTCACCCCCCTCCCCCCATGGAATCTCCTGCCCCACATCTCCCCAGCGCAGACTGGAAATTCTGTGTTGGGAGAAGCAGGGAAGGAGATTCCGCACGAGGAGGGGAATTCTGTGGGAAATCCGTGAATTGTAGACCCACATTTGGCTCTGGGATGTTTCTATAGGAATATTTTTCTCTTAAGTACATGGGAGAGAAAATGAGTGCATTAGTTGACTGTGAATTCCACTCCTGGAGATGCAGTGCGCTCAGGGTGTGGGGAAAGGACACAACAGCATGTGGAATAAATAAAGCCCAGCAACAGTGAGTAGGAATAATAGTATGTGCAGAAGACAGATTAAGGACACACTACAAGCCTTTCCGTTATCCCTTTCAGATGACCACCAATATGACACCTGATATTGGTCACAAAAGTAAATAACACTCCTTAACTGGGACTATTTTCTCTGCTTCTGTCTGGGGCCTCTCTCCAAGTGTTCCTTTCAGGGGAGTAGGATGCCTGCAGAACTCTTGGTCCAGAGAATGGCACAGGCCCCTTCTTCATCAAGCTTTGTTTACCGTGGATCCTGGGCCAGGGTCTGATGAAACTGGACTTTGGAAGATCTACTGTCTGGAAATCAGGGTTGCTGCAGACTGGGAAAGAACAGCAATTGACTCCAGACGGAGGATGTCTGTCAGCTCCAGCCACTCACCTCCACTACTTACAGCTCTTGAGTACTCCAGTACCCCACACATTGGAAGCCACAATGTTGCTATTCATGCACAGAAGTCCTCCCAGGAGATTGCAGTATGACCAGATTTGCTGTTTACACTCGGTGTGGTTATTGACATTTGAACTTTTGTAAAGCCCTGGCATAGGCCCTTGGCTAGCTGGCTACAGTGATCAGTGTCAGAGTTGAATCCAGCTGTGCCATTTCCTGAGAAATGTACTGGAACGGTCACGTTCTTGTAGCTCTGTCTGCACTTCCTTGTCGCTTCATATCTGTATGATTCAGCACAGGTGGCAGCTTGCTTGCTGGTGGTCTTGTGTGGAAAAGGTATGGAATTTGAAAGTGTTTTCCACACTTTGACTGGTGAGACAGACAGCTACTATCAATTTGGCATGTTTATATGAATACAAATGTGTGGGCTTGAGCCAATAGCTATATGCAAAAATGTGTGGAAGGGGGTCTTACCAGTAGAAACTAACATCAAACACTCCATCTTAGACCTGAGGTTGACCTTAGTTAGCTAGATCGAATTTAAAGTTGAGTTTCCTTTCTGTTCTAGAATTTTAAATCAAGCATGTTCTTTCAAATTTTAAAAACTCAGTTTCCCACCAATAATATAGCTTTAACCCTCAGAAAACAAGCAACATTGTCCTAGCTTCTAACATAGTCTCAAATTTAACCTCGCACAAATGAGTAGTCCTGAAAAAGGGCTGGGAGGAAGAAGGGGAAGGGTGCCAGCAAGACACTATGTTCTTGAGCATTCATTGCCTGTCCTTTATATGTGTAGTTGAGAGGGCAGAAGTGAATTTTCATGTGTGGTTTGGACTTAGCTAGGAACTAAACTGCCTAACTGAGTCAGACCAATGGTCCATCTTAGCCCAGTATTGTCACAACCTGACACGGCAGCAGGGGTTTCAAATTCTGGTCCAAATCTGGGTCTTCCAGGGTCTCCAACAGAGGCCATCCCGGAGACCCCTCCAAACCCCCAGCAGAGGCCTCCTCCAGGCGTGCTACCAGGAATCCTGAAGTGGAGATGCCAGGGATTGAACCTGGGACCTTATACATGCAAAGCACGCGCTCTTACCACTTGAGCTATGCCTCCTCCCCCTCCCTGGAAGGTGGCTTGGTAGCAAGGCAATCTAAAAAGGAGGCATAGAAATGCTTGAGGCAGAAGGGAAACAGCGCTTGACTTGCTGGTGAAGCAGAGAGTCTGAGGAAATCTCTCAAGGAGACCAGGCGGAGAGGGAGGCGTGGATGCAGGATAAAAGACTTTTATTTTTTTGAAAAGGCTGAATTTAAGGCCCAGCACCATGGGAACAAAGTAATTCAAAGAAGGTCTATGTGTGGATTGCTGAAGTGACTAGTAGGAAAGAGCATTTTGGTAATGGCATTTGGGATGAAGGGGTTGGGCAAGCTGAGGTTAGCATGGAAGAAACAGAAAGAAGGGTCTTGTCAAGTGATTTACCCCATTAGGTTGGTACGGAAGGATTTCCTTTTGAAACAATCAAATTTAGGTTAGTGCTTGGGATTTTTAATCTTATCCTGTAAAACCAGTTTCCTTCAAGTTGATGAATGTCCATTCTTCAGTTTTGCCAAAGCAATAACTCCCAAGTTACATTCAAAATTACTGGAAGACTCAAATGGTTTAACAGTGACTAAGGCTAAGAATTCTTTTATGAGATCCCATGTGATGATGAGGAATACAGGAAGTCAGAAGGTTTCGGCAATAAAAATTGCTTACCTGTAACGTTTCTTCTTTGTACCCTCTCATTGTAGTCCCACTAGGGTATTATGGCACCATCTAGCGGCCAACTCAGGGAATAGCAAGCAATTTCAAAAATTATGTGCCTCTGTGACGTCACATCCCTCACTTCTCCCCCCAGCCCATAAATAAGCACGAGAACAAGTTTCCCCCCTCCACCCTCCCATTCATACTTAAGCATCTACAAGAGGGGAGGAAGCAGGGATGTGGGACTACACTGAGAGGGAACAACTCGAAGAAGAAACATTACAGATAAGCAACTTATATTTCTCTGTTACCCTTTCAGCTTTCTAGTCTATTAGTGTGACTGCATTAATAACAGAGGTGGGTTTCGGAAACATAAATATGAAGTTTATTAGAATCAAGAAAACACGGAATTCAGAACAGACCTGCCAAAGTTCACCTCTGCCTGAGTGGCAAGAGCCAAAGCATAAAATTTAATAAAAATAAAAGAAGAACTCCAAGTGACTGCTTTATATATGTCGACCAGAGGAGTGTTCAGAGCCATGGCAACTGAACCAGCCATGGCTCTCGTCGAATGTGCCTTAACTCTGGATGGCAGGGGCAATCCTGAAACATGTCAATATTTTAAAATGCACTCCCTAATCCATCTAGAGATGGTTTGCTTTGAAGCTTGACATCCCTTTCATCCTGGCCCAAACAGAACAAAAAAGGACATCAGAACCCCTAAGTAATGTAGTACAGTCAAGATAATGTAGTAGAGCTCTACATACGTCAGGTTTATGTTGAGTCTCCTCCCTTTCAGGGACTGAGGAGGGGATGGGGAAGTAGGGAGGGAAATGAACTGCTGTAAATGAAAATCCGAAACAACCTTGGGTAAAAAGGCTGGATGTGATCTTAACACCACAGACGGAGGATGAGAGACCGTGTAAGGCAATCTAGAACCTAGTGCCAAATCTCACTGACCCTTCATGCCAAGGTAATGACTACCAGAAAGGCAATTTTAAACAAAAGCAAATCTGTGGGAATTGAGTCCATAGGCTCAAAAGGCTCTGTCATCAGAGCTTGCAACACAACTTTAAGGTCGCAGCCGAGGCATAATATCCTGGAAGGAGAAAAGGATCTAATTGCTCCCTTCAGATAATGAGTAACCATAGGCTTTGAAAGTAATGAACCACCATTCACAGGAGCCCAACAGGCATTTATTGCTGCTAAATGAACCTTACTGCTGCACCATTCTCTAAAAGAGAAATCAAATAATCTAACAGGAACCGTGGCTAGGAGATATACTCTTACCCAAACTCCATGCAGAGAACCTCTACTACTTAGCCCCATATGACCCATGAGTGGATAATTTCCTACTAGCAAGTAGGATTTGTTGCACCCTGTGTGAATACACTCCACTGGATTTAGGAGTGCAGCTTCCAAGCTGTAAGATGGAGGAAGGGTACGTTTGGGTGCCAGGTCGTCACTTCATGAAGGGATATAGGTTCTGGAATGTCAGGGAGGAGTTACGAAGGGTCTGTTAACATCTCCTTGAGATGTGAGAATCAATATTGAGGAGGCCAATCTGGAGCTATTATAACCATGTCTCCCCCTCCCTCCCTCTGTCCCTCTCTCAGAATGTCTAACATTTTGGGAATTAGAGGGATGAGGAAAAAAGCGTAGAAAATGCCCTGTGGCCAAGGTGCTATGAGGGCATCCTCCTTGAGACCCCTGCCCCTCTCCTGCTCTGGAGAAAAAGGTTGGGAGTTTACTGTTGTTGATCGATACTCATTGGCCCGTAGTAAAGGGTCCCCAGTGTGTCTAGAAGGAGCAGAATTTTGTTTTCAGTTCCCATTTTTGGGACATTGAATTGGCCCAACTCAGTCCATCTGCCCGGTTGTTCTCTTGCCCTGATATGTAGATTGCCCAGGGGAATATCTCCCTGGGAGACACCATTCCCGTAGATTGCATGCCTCCTGAAGGAGGAGGTCAGACCTGGTGCCACCCTGCTTGTTTATATAATAAACAGCCAGCAAATTGTCTAGGTATTAACAGAATTGATAGACCTCTGCTCAGTGGCTTGAAAGCCTTTAGTCCTAACTGAGTGGCCCTGAGTTCCAATAAATTTATGTGTAGAAATTTCTCTTCCCTTGTCTAAGACCTGTTGATTGACAGGTGGGACGTGTGAGCCCCCCATCTCTGTAAGGGATGCATCGGAGGTGGTAATTTGGGAAGGGTGATCTTGTTTGAAAGACACCCCCTACAGACATTCCTAATGTTGTTCCACCAAGCAAGGCTGTAAATTGACCTCCTTCAGTAGAGTCAATAGGAGCCCTGGGTCTTCTAGCCCAGTCTGTACCCAGGGAGCTAGCCTTCTTTGAAGGAGCCTCAGCCTTGCTAGGGGCATGGTGGACATGTTAAAGACCATTAATCCCAACAATCTAGAAAAAAGAATATATGGTTGACGTGGGTTGCTAGCAAACAGGGATGCTACCTCTAATATAGACTGGAAATGCTTAAGCAGTGTAAATGTCCTAGTAGTGTTTGAGTCAAGTAATGCCCCAATAAATTCAATGAAGTCAGTCAGAGTTAAGACCAACTTGTCCCAATTGATGATGATACCTAATCATCTCCACCCTGGATTATCCCCCACCTGTTATCTGCAAACTCCCAATTTACTGTAACCAAGCCAAGAACGTGTTCCTGAGTTCTCGCATCCTCATGAATGTTCATCCTTTGTCTCTCCCTCTGTTCCCCCTTCCCTGTCTCCCCTCCCCCTGACTTTAGATTGTAAGCTCTCGGGCAGGGACCGTGTCTATCTTATTCTTTGTAAAGCGCCAGGTACATCGCTGGTGCTATATAAAAGCTTATAATAATAATAATTAATAATGACACCACAAGTTATAACAATGTGGGTGTACATGGTGTCTGAAGAAATAGCTCTAAACAGCCAGTCATTGAGATGGGGGGGTACACATGTAAACCCATCATCTTAAATGGGCAGCCACTGTAGCGAAACACTTCATGAACGCCCGTGGGGGTGGAAAGGCCAAAATGAAGGACTATGAACTGATGATGCATTTTTCCCAGTGCAAAGCACAGGGACCTCCTATGATCCTTGTGTATGGAAATATGCATCTAACATATTGATAAAGGTAAAGACATCTTCCCCACCCTCCTTATGGAGGGTATAATCTGACCCAGAGTCACCATTCTAAACTTGTAAGATCTAACATGTTTGTTTAAACTTCTGAGGTCCAGAATAGGTCTGAAATATCCAGCTTTTTGGAAACCTGAAAATATTTTGAATAAAAACGAGAGCCCCATTCGGATTCTGGGACTAGCTCAGTGGCACCCTTGTACAGAAAAGTTGATTAATTTCTGATATCGGGGCATTGACTGCACAGTAGTCTAGTGGGATGGGGGTAGACACAAACCGACCCTTCAGGGTAACTTAGAACTGAATCCTCTCCATCCTTAACTATATAGATAGAATCCACTCTAATGCTTTCCCAGATCTCATAGAAATAAAGCAAACTGTTTTGAAAGGGGGAAATTTGTGATGATTTGGGCAAAACACCTCTGCTAAAACCGCTTCTTAAGTAGTGGTGGAGATATTTATTTATTTATATTTATTTATTTAATAGATTTATACCCCGCCCCTCCTGCAAAGCAGCCCAGGGCAGCTTCCAGCATATAAAATACAATAAAAACAATTTAAAACATTTATAACAATAATAAAATATTAAAACAGGGCTAATATAAATAATAAATAACAAATCAAGATAAGGTGGGGGAGCTAAAAATCCCTCACCCTACACTCCCACCCTCCCCAAAGGCCTGGGGAAGAAGCCGATAATCTCTGGCCACTGCCCCTGATGCTTTGGCCCTGAGAGGCTCTGGGAAAACTCCTGTAAAATGGCAGCACTTGGTACGCCCGGTACCAAGGTTTTAAGGCTCATGGACCTAGCTGTATTTCAATTGGTTTTTAGCTGTCTGACCTCCTGGCTAGTGGGAGCTGCAAACAATCCAGTGCTATCAAATGGGAGATTCTCCACCACTTGTTGGGCCTCTAGGGATGATTCCGAGGATCTAAGCTAGGCATGCTTTTAGGTGGCTATAGCTGCTGCCATTCCCCCAGCCACTGTAGTAGCAACCTCCTGTTGTTACCGCAGAAATGCCAGGATGCTTCAAGGCCATCATTTGTTACAGTGGTGACTCAGTCCCTGATATTTTGATAATCCGATATTCATCAAATATGTGGAAAGCAGTGCAGGACTGCAGGTTTGTGGGCATCCCCTGTGCTGCCCCCACCCTTCACCTGGTGGTGAGGGGTGGCCGGGGGAGAAGGGACCTGTGGGAACCCTTCCCTCACTGATTGAAAATGGCAGGAAGATTATGCTGGGAGGTCTGGCATAAATTGTGAGATAGTATCCCACAAAGTGAAATCAAGTCTTGCCATAAGGTCTAGATAGTTCCCCACTCTCATATAGAGTGCTGCTGCTGAGTGAGATTTACAACCGAGGGCATCTATGCACTTTCCCTCCTTGTCGGGTGTGTGCAGGCGTCCCCACCCCCTCCTCCCCAGACCTTTCTGCCACAGCTATGGCTATGAGAGAATTAGGGGCAGGGTGGGAGAGCAGGAAGTCATGCTGCACCCCAGGGACAGGATACATTTTAAGGATCCATGAGTCTACAGGGAGAATCCTAGCAGGAGGATGCCAGATATCCTTTTCCACTGGCTGGATAATACCCTTTGCCAGTGGCAAATCATACGCTCCATTTGACCCATATTCAGGGTATCAAATAAATGGTACAGCTCTCTAGCGTCCTGGCAGCCTAAGGGCACCCCTTCAGTGGCTGCCATATGGACTACCAAGTGGGAGTTATCCCCTTAGGTATGAGAAGCCAAGGGCCCTTCAAGAGGGTCTGTCTCATCCCCATAATCAATGTCCATGGAAAGGTGATTGAGGCTCTCATCAGCACTGACGGGAGGACAGCTGGAGCAGGATCCTGGCTTCAGCTGGTTGTGATCTGTGCTGGGGGCTGCTCTTGAAGGTGCGGGGTGAGGCAGCTCCAAGTGATGGGTGGTAGGTTCCTCAGCTGCAGGGGCAAGGGCCATCCAGTCCTTTTATTTATTTATTTTTATTTATTTATTTGATTTATACCCCGCCCCTCCTGAACACAGCTCGGGGCGGCTTTTACTCTTGCTACTCTGGGCCTGCTGAAGGCAGGAAGAAAAGAACTGGAGGGACTTGCTCTCACTCTAATAGAAGTTGTTGTGGTTTAAATTTGAAAATAAGTTGAAACTGTCTTTAAAGGAAAGCTACAATTGGCAAACCATTCCTTGTGTAATGGTATACCAGTTGGGAAAGATTTTTTGGAATTTCCCAGAAGTCCTTTCTTCAAGGAGCTGTACTAAGAATGGAGGCAACTATCCAGAAGGCAGCAGCAGTGCAGATCAGGGCAAAATTTTAAATGAAAACAGCAACACTAGGATGGACATAATGTACCATTGATACTTCTACTGATATTCAATTATTTATTTGCTCAACTTTTTACCCTGCCTTTTCTGCAAAAGCTTAGGGCAGCTTATAAAGACATAAAAATATAACAACATAGAAATAAATATATAAAAGCAGTTTTAAAAAACCCTCTAACTCACCACCATCCCCTCAACCCTCTTCCTTACCCTTCCATCCAGTCCCACCCAACCCTATCCCAGCCTGCCAAATGCCTGGCCGACCAAGCAAGGAGGTTTTGCATTTTTTCTGAAAGATAAGCAGGCTCGGGCTTAGGTGGACCTCCAAGGGGAGGGAGTTCCATTATTGTGGAGCAGCCACTGAGAACACCTCTCTGCGTGCTCTTGTTGTAAAAACCTCACAGGCAGTTGGTACTTGGAAGAGGGTGTCCTAGGCTGACTTCAGAGGCCACAATGGAACATAAGGGAAGAGGTGGTTCTTCAGATTTCAGATACCCGGGGCGCAAGCAGTTTAGGGCTTCATAGGTCAAAAACAGCACCTTGAATTGTGCCCGGAAAACTATTGGCAGCCAGTGCAAACTCCGGAGCACTGATGTAGTGTGCTCCCAGCAACCTGCAACTGAAAGAAGACAGACCACCGCATTCTGCACCAACTGCAGCTTCCAAACAGTCATCAAGGGCAACCTCATGTAGAGCACATTGCAGTTGTCTATTTTCAAGGTTACGAAGGCATGGATGACAGTGGTCTAATCCGAGTCTGACAAAAAAGGTCGCAGTCGTCTCACCAGATGAAATTCGTAAAAGCGCTCCTGGCCACCATGAATCCAAGAGCACCGCCAGTGGTTCCAAGAGCACCCCAAGGCTACGAACCTGAGTGACCAAAGGAGGCTGGACACCATCAATAACAGGGGTTCCTATGTCCCCTAGGTCACACGGCTGGCCAACCATCATCACCTCCGTTTTGCATCACTGTTGCTTCTCCCCAGTTTAATCTCCAGTGCTACAGTTCTTCAGTATAGACACAGCCATGTTTCTTTTAGCCAGGTTGACTGGTGAAAGCATTGCTTTCGCTAGAAGGAATCATGATGGCATGAGACTAGATTGTGATTTAAATAAATAAATATAGTTGGAATAATGGTATAAATAAAAAAATCATCAAATATTAAAGAGAATTTGCATGAGAACTTTGAAAAACTGATCAGAAGATTAGTGTTCTGCAGCAAAATCTGATAGTATCCCATGTCCCTATAACCTATTACTCTTCCAAATCTGTCTTCAAAGCTGCCAGAGATAAGACATGCACAGTGGCATCAAGCAAACTAGAATTATTGTGCCTGGGTCATAAATATGCTGTTGGCAGTGCTGTCCCTTAGTGTAGGTATCTGGTTTTAAAATATAAAAGTACGGTTTTAAAATATAAAAGGTGGTTTTAAGTATGTTGACTGATGTTCTGTGGGTGAGCTATTATGGTACTTATGCTCTTAGAAACTCTTAATCTTGCATTTAATTTAGGGTTGTTTTTTTTTACTACTGCCAAGTATGTACTACTGTTACATAATCTTTCTTGGGAGTTTATTGGCATTTTTACAGCAGGCAGTTTATCATTCCAGTTTACTCCTACACAAAGGAAGCTGTACAATTTAGATAACTTTAAGGCTTGTTATGTAGTTTTTGTGCCACATTCAGTGTAATTTACCTTCAAAATTAAACAAAGGAAATCTTTAAAATAAAATTATTCAACCTTCAGCCCATTTAGTTTTGGACTCTTGAAATAGTCTAAGCTGGAAATGTAGCTTTTATAAGAATATCTCTGTTATTTAAGTGTGCAAGTTTAAAATTACTAATAGTATATTTTAGATTTTAAAAAATATTGGCTATGATCTTTCAAGGTACAGTTGCTTTCATTATGTTCAGAAGAAATGGCTTATTAATCATGGTTATGTCACACAACATTGTAAACTTTCCTTTGTTGCTATGCCCATTTGCTCCATACTACTTTCCCTGTTAGTCGGTTGGAATGTTTGAAAGCATTCATTGCATATCTTTTCTCCTCTTCCCCATCACCAGCAACAGCCTGAATCTGAGACAGTTCATCTTTTCATCCCAGCTTTGGCAGTGGGAGCCATTATTGGCAAGCAGGGGCAGCACATCAAGCAGCTTTCTCGTTTTGCAGGCGCATCTATTAAGGTACTATTAAATTGATCTGCTTTCTCTCCATTTTGCATTACTCTTCAACACGTTTTCACAGGCAGCGTGTCCCAGTGAATGGGCGTTCATTCTAAATCTCTCCTTTTGAAAATAATGCAGCAAATGGAACATTTATTTATAAACACATCTTTTAATGCTCCTTGACTGACAAGATAATTACAAGCATGTTTTTCAAACCTCTTTGGAGGTATAAAATATAAGATGCAAGGAAAACTACTTTGGTGGTCTCAACTTTTTAGAAAAAGCCTTTTGTCAACTCTTAATGAGAGTTAAGAGAGTTGAAGGTTTGTTACCCACAAAAAAGTACACTTAACAAAGAGGGGGAAACCCTTTGCTGCTGTGTTTCGTCTCGCAATGCTTCGTTTCTCAAAGAGTTAGCTTTGAGAAACGAAGTGCTGGACCATTCACTGTGAATTGCTTACTATTTTGTTAGTTTGTTAGACCTTGGCTACGCTAGGCTTCTGTGGTCAGATCTGCTTTTTACCATCAGGCTTAACTAACATGGGACTTTAAAATGCCAGAAACTTCTGGAGCCTGTCTCCGCTTGGGAATAAAATCAGCAGCCTTTGTAGTAGCACTGGTGTACAACACAGATGTAACATTTCACCTTTACAGCATAGGTAAGATAGGGTACACACAAATGAAAAAGTTGTCCCTGGTTTAGTTTGGTCTAAATGTGAATCAGAAATCTGTTTGCATGTCAAGAAATTGGCTTCTTATGACAGTTGTGATAAGCTGGAGGCATAAGTCTTGTCTTTCTCAGACTTGTCATAAATTTTAATGGCATTGCATAAATGGTTGAATCTCTTGCCACCACCTAAAAACTTTTAAGCAGTAACATCTAATACACTGAATGTGGAGTTCTTCTAAATCTTTATTCTGTTGCATGAACAAACTAATTTGTTCTAAATTATTAAAGAATCTTTGCAACCTCTTAGCTATGTGAGTATAATTTGGAGAGAGCATGTGAATAATATTTAGATGACTCAAAGATTTATCGCAGAGTAAAGCTGCAATGAGTTACCTGTAAAAACAGGTATACCTGATGAATTTCTGGTATCCAAAATGACTTGACAACATCAGGTATCTATTGGTACCAGATTTGGGTATGAAATGTCAAATTCTAATACCAGTTTTGTTTTACTTCTGACACCGATTTATCATTTTTGAGATGGAAAGTTTCCGTCCCAGTTTTTCAGTTGTCTGTCCCAATATACTGATCAGTAATACAAAAAATTGGTAACAGAAATGGCTGATTTTTCAGGTATCTGGGTACCTGATTTTGGTACCTGGGTAGCCCACTGAGTACATGATGCGGTATTCAGAAATGTGGGTATTAAATTAAGTATCTGTTTCAGCTCTTTCTCTGAGATATTCATCTCTTTGTGTAAATAGCCTCCTTGGTTTGTCGGAGGCTTGTACAGGCTCATGTGTACTTGAATACGTGTGTTAATGACAGGTTATCTAACTTTGCTGCTGAGTAGAAACTTCGGCATCTAGTGAAGTAGCCGCAAAATGGGATGTGAAGAGTATGTTAAATGGTTCACATTTTATATTAAATTTTCTCTTGGAAAAAGTTTTTAAAGGTTTAATCATGAATAGATGTTTAATCAGTTGGTAGTCCCATCAGATCAGAGAAATGCTTGTAAATTTATAAGCAGGGACCAATGTTTATGTTTAGGGCTGAATCTGTAAGAAACACGGTGTTTACAGTAAAGGGCTGACTTTAACAAGGATGGGCAAAGTCTCCAAGTACAAGAGCCCTATGCCAAAACTTTCATATCGCCGAGAGCCACATGACATACTACCTTGATCGCAGATTCCCCCAGTCCCAAAGATGGGACAGTGTGGCCTCTTCCAAACCCACAAATGCTCTTGCTCTCAGACAGTCTGTTGGGTTCGGCAACAGTGGCACAGAGCACATTCCCTTGCTCCCCCTGCCCCAGGAGTCTCCAGCAATGGAAATGGGGGTTCAATTTTTCTTGCTACTGAGAGTTGCATGGCAACCACTTCTGGCAAGAGCCACAGTACCAGTGCCTAAGAGCCACATGTGGCTCCTAAGCAGCCAATTGCCCACCTTTTAACTAAAAAGACTTATACTTTGTGTAGTATGCAAAGTTTTTCTGATTTCCACTTTTTCTCCCTTTTTATCAACCAAATGAATGTGGATACAAAAATAGTAGAATGAGAGAAATTAACATAGGAAAAAATAGTTTGTACATTTAATTTACTTGTCTGTGGGGATTATAAGTGGAATAATTGTGTTAATGATGATCAGTGGAAATTTAGGTTAGTAAAAATTACTTACTAGTAACTTGTGTCTGAAGTAAACCACAGTTGCTAAAGATGAAAAATGCCCTTTTGCCAACAACCAAGTTTGGTTTTTTAAATGTTTAATATATTGCTGCTTTAGCAGTGACTGTGTTATACTAGTCATGTCAATGGAAGTACCAGTTGTAATAAATAATTCAGAATGCCAGAGCCTATTTTGGATGCGGCAAAATGAATTTTTAAATACTTTGTAAGCCCCTATACCACACCCCCTCCACTGGAGGCTGATCATTGGTCAGGATAAACAAACATCAGTGTTTCTTATGCCCATGGATCCTGTGTGTTCTCGCATCTTATGGTGCCAGAACTCTCCCGGCACCATAAGCAACCACCCGCACAAAGAAACCCTCCTCCTTGGGACCAAGGCTCTTATTGTGTTCCTTATCAGGTAAGCAGTTTGGGTAGGTGAGAGGAGGGACCCGCGTTGACTGCATTTTCCACATTGACTGCAATGGGAAAAATATAGTGAACGTGGGTTCCTGGGCAAGAGCTACCTTAACTTGATCCCCGGGGAAACAGCAGCTTTATGTTTAAGAATAATGCTAGAGGTCAGCACCGGCTCCAAAACTGGGTCCGAGTCCAACTGCATCAGAACCAATCCAAGCCCAGTCCCAAAGCAGCGAGGCTCTCTTGTGCCTGATTTGTAACAAGGTGGGCCTGCCCCATGGAGTGCTGTAACATCATGGCACTCGGAGAGTGGGGGAAGGTACATCGGGAAGGGGGGGGGGGGAGAATGCCTTAACCTCGCCTCTTTTTTGGCATGGTCTTGCCCCCACAGAACCCCATGGCATCGCAGTGGGGGCATGGTCTCTTGCCCACATGAAGTCCAACATGGCTCAAGTCCAAGGGACCTGGGGTCGGGGGGACTCGCAGACCTAAGCCTGACAGGACCCCTCAGGTCACGTTGGGCTCGGTTTGGTGTACAGGGCTTAATTAGACATCATTGCTTGATAAGGCTTGGTTGAAGGTAGTAGTCGGTGAGATTAAATATCTTGGTATCTTTTTTTTTTTTTTTTTTTCCCCAAGCTATGACCTTCTCTAGAATGGTGGTGGTTAGATATATTTTACTGATAATTTATTAATTAAAATTAATCATTTTATAAAGTGTTCAGTATTTTATAATCCTTATCTAGTTTGCCCTTGCAACAACCTTGTGGGACAGGTGGTAGTTGTACCCATTTTACAGATGGAGAACTGAGGTTGTGGTATTAACTTGCTCAAGGCCACCCAATGAGTTCTTTCCGGTCCAAGTTCAATACTTGTCCACTATGCTGCTACTCACGCTTATGCTTCACCCACCCTCAAGCTGAGGTTTTTGCCATTGGCTGTAGATACTTTTTAGTACATGCAGTTATTAGTGATTAATCCCATCTGATTTCAGAGATATGTTTGCTTACATCTTGCAGCCTTTTCTCCTATTTTTTCTTAGTATATTCAAAAACACTCAATACCGCTTTCCCAAAGCTGAATGCCACTGGTGTTGTGAATGATTAGAATGGAATAGTTCTTTGAGTGGCTATGTGATTTACTCATGGGATCATGTGGTAGCCTTCAGGCATTCTGGAAAGCATGTGTCTCTTTAAGAGCAGTTCAAACTTAGCTTCCACAAAGAGTGTTCTGGAAGCTTGGGCTCCAAGCCCCCTCCCTCTTGCCCAGTGGAGCTATCACAAGATATGGCGGTATAAAGGGAGGGGGCGGAGCCCACCAACCCCAGTTCCTTCCAACTGGCACACTAGGAACAGCTTGCTCTCTGAATTTAATTTGTTTTTAATTGGACATAGTTTTATATATATATATATATCCTTAACAGTTCCAGATACCCTTGTTAGTGTTTTAGTTTTACTGTTAAAGTTAGTGAGTTAGAATCGGAATAGAATCCCACTTCAAGGGGCCCATGCTTCCATGGCAGCTCACACCAGGTAAAAGCTTGGTTTCAAGTGCTGTGTGAAGTGCTCTTCCATTGTTCCCCTATCAGACCCACACAATGAATGCCTCCTCTGCTTAGGGGAGAGAGACACCAAGAAGGGTTGCAAAGCCTGAGAAAACCTATCTGCCAGGGTGTTAAAGGATAGGAGGATGAGGCTGCAGGACCTCCTCATGAGGTGAGCGCTTCAGGGAGGAGTGGAAGGTCCTCTCAAACTCCCACAACACCCAGCACCCTCAGATTCTCCAATAAAGATCAGACAGCCTAAGCCCGTGCAGGGCGCCAACTCCAAACAGGCTAAGCCCACTCAGGGTGCTCCAGCCTGCCGAACCCTATGAGTCAGTAGAAGTAGAGAGATCCTCTGCCCAGTTTCCATCTCCAGAATGGGAAACCACATTGGAGCATATTCATGATCCTGCTGATGTCATCCAGGCTGAGTTGGAGCAGTCCTTAATACTAGACTGAACCCCTGAACTACGTGAAGAGATCCTGGCTCCCACGCTAAAAAAGAGAAAAGCAAAAAAGCAGAAAGTCTTTACATACCCAGACTCCTCAGAGGAGAAGAGACTGGCACCGCAAAAGATCCCATCTCCATCTAAAGCGGATACGCCTATTTTGTATGGAGCTGCTCAAGTCTGGCAGTATAGCCCCGAGCCACTGCTGTGGCTGGCAAACAAACAGCAGTACCAAGCCAAAGACTCGCAGCCATATGAGGGTCAGCCTCCCCAGCACCATGAACTCTCCTGGTACCATAAGCAACCACCTGCACAAAGAAACCCACCTCCTTGGGACCAAGGCTCTTATCATGTTCCTCCACAACATCAGAGGCTCTCTCCATATAGACTGAATCCCGCTCAATGGAACTACACACAAGACTAGTTATCCCATAACTTTCAACACAAGTCTTGGCACCATGACTTCTCTCCCAGGCACTGGCATCACTCCCAGTATCGTCACTCCTGGCACTGAGGACATTACTATGATTAGGGCTGAAACTTGATTCTCAGTTTCTCATGTTTCTTGGTGAGAATCACAATTCTTGTAAATGAGAATAAGACGAGGATCAGCTGTCTCACTGGCAAAAAAAGAGAATCTTGAAAAACAGAATACCCAGTGCTGTTGGAGGGAGGAGGAAGATGCACTATTCCCTGCTCCGCTTTCTTACCTTGTCTGGGGCTGGCATCTGTCTTGGTGGGGAAGACTTTCCAATGGCAAATTTTCAGGAACGGGAGTGAGGAAGAACAGGAGGGAGGGGGTAGACTCAGCTGATATTGTAGCATTCTATTGGCTAGCAGGAGTCTGACCACCCAATAGAATGCTGAAAAGCTGTGCTGAGTCCACCTCTTCCCTTCAGCTCCCCCTTCTATCTGAAACGGAGGAGTATTGCATTCAGCATTTAGATGGGTACGGCTTTCCTACAGATGCTAGTGGGGCAGCACCAACAAATTCAGCACCAGAAACTGCTCCATTGGCTCCTTCTGACTTCAATAAGGATGCTTCTACCAATTCTTCAAAATTTCCACGCTCTCATGGTACCTTTTGGACCTCCTCCAAGTGACCTAGTGTGTGACCCAGCCAGGATGCTCTCCACAGAAGATGTAAAGAATTTCCAGTCAAATCAAATTCAGATTTATTACATAGCCAAAGCCATCATAACATATCACAGAAGAAGCATAACTTCAAACATTTCAATCAACCATATTGCCAAATTTTAAACACTTATAATTAAAATCAATTACAATAATTCTATTAAAAATAAAATATCATCAAATGACATCAATAAAATAAAATACCCGCAAAACCTTACAGGAAATCCTTAGAAAAAGGATTGATTTCCAGTCAGTGCTCTGCTGAATGACTTCTGCCATGCTTCAGAACCACACTACGGTCATGAGAAAATCTCCTCCAGGCTCAGACTTTGGCATCCTGGTGGGGAAGGGAAAGGAAATATTCCATTTCCCATTTTTGATGGAACCATCTAAGATTGTGTGGGAGACCCCATCATCCTCACTTCCGACGAATAAGCTGGCAGATGCTCTCCATTCTATTCCTCAGAAGGGCACCTCTATTTTTTCACCATCCCCCTCTTAACTCTATGATAATAGTGGCAGAAACCAACTGACCCTGTTTTGGGGTGATTCAAACATCTACCTCCAACAGAGAGGGTAGGTGTCTATATGTTCTTGAGAGAAAGTCTCATCAGCAACCTTAGCCTTCTATGCATCAAATTATGTCAGCAACGTGCAGATACCAACATTGACTATGGGCTAGTCTACCACCAATGAAAACCCTGCAGAGTGGATGGCAATCTAGAAGGAAGGTTGTCAGCTGGCACAATTTCAGTTTGCAGCAGCCATGAATGTGACAGATTATGCCATACATAACAAGACAGCCGTGATAACTATCAGAAGACACGGATGACATGTTTGCCAAACTAAAGGAAACCTGCTAGACAGCAAGAGCCCAAGGAGTCATCCACCCCTTTAAAAGATTTAATTCCTTCTCTTCTTCCTCTACCTTCTACCAACAGCGCAAGGCCTCCTTCCACCAGTGAAGGTTCGTAATGCAGCAGCATAATCAACAAAAGACCGTCCCAGCATTACGCAAAATAAATTTCAGGGACAAACCTAAGCTTGACCAGGCCTCTTAACACCTTCGGGTCACTGCCTCAGTTGAGAGTTTGATTATCAGGAGGTCAAGTGGAATGAACAGGGCAACTTATTGTTCAAGAACAGACTCGGGCAGTTTTACACTGTGTGGAAAAACATCACTTTGCACAGATGGGTTCTAGAAATCCTCCAATATAGTTATACAGTCTAATTTTGATTCTTTTCCACATTGATCCCCCCTGTCCCTCTTTAGGGACCCCTCTCAGAAGACTCTACTTCTCCAGGAAGTTATCTCTCCTGTAGAAAAAGGGGACAGTAGAAGAAAAGCTACTAGATAGTCTTTCCAAGGGTTTCTTTTCAAGACACTTTATCATACCCAAAAGGGACGGGGGACTCCACCCTCTCCTCCTTGACCTCTATCTCAACAAATTTGTTCCATTTACATTTTGCATGGCCTCTTTGACTATAATACTTCCAGCTCTACAGAAAAATGCCTGGCTCATTTAATTTGACCTCAAGGATGCATACTTTCATGTCTGCATTAGAAAGACTCGCAGAAAGTTTCTCCATTTTACTGTAAGTGGCCGATACTTCCAGTATACCATGCTCCCCTTTGGTGTCTCCACGACCCCAAGGGTTTTTACCAAGTGCATGGCACCGGTAGCAGCAGAACTTCAAAGAAGGGGAGTCCCAATATACCCATACTTAGATGATAGACTCCTGTCAGAGGAGACTCACGACAAAAAAATGTGTAGATATCTCCTTACAACTATTGGAAGAACTTGGCCTCCTGGTAAACCTTCAAATGTCTCGCCTAAAGCCAGTCCAGATCATGCCCTTCGTAGGAACCACACTCGACACAACTCACGCACAAGTGTTCCTTCCACTGGAACATTTCCACAGTATCACATGCATGATACAACAGGTAAGTAATTGCATAAAAAAAAATCAGCAAGGTTCTTCCTCGGGCTACTTAGGTCTCTTCGCATCGACAACCATGGTCACTCCTCACGCCAGATTTCACATGTGCCTGCTCTAGCACTGGGTGAGGGACAATTACACTCCAGAAGACAATGCTCTGTCCTTACCATTCCACCTTCAGTCCTTGCAAGCCCACAGTGGTGGTGATACCTTTCTAGGAGGCTGGGAGTAATTGCCTATCTCTCACAGCACAAGACCTCTGGTTACCTGCCAAAAAATCTCTCTACATACACCTGCTCGAACTGAAAGCGATCAGGTTTGCATTAAAGGCCTTCCTTCACGTTATTGTGGGATGCATAGTCAGAGAGCATAACCACATTGTATTACTTCAACAAGCCGAGGGGGACCAGAACCAAGCCACACTCAGATGAGGCCACAACCATCTGGCAATAGTGCATAGAGAACAAAGTCACACCCATAGTGATCCATCTCCATGGACAACTGAACCACCTCACAGATCATCTCAGCTGCACCTCACAGGAGAGGCACAAGTTTTCTATGTCCAACAATACAGTAAACAGGATTATCTCCAAATGGGGTTGTCTGACAATGGATCTCTTCATGAACGACCTAAACGGCAAACTGCCATGTTCTGCAGCAGGGGCAATGGCTTCATAATAGATTGGCCAACTCACCTCCTTTATGTCTTTCCCCCACTCCCTTTGATCCCCAGGACGGTCTACAAAGCTGTTACATAAGAATATTGGGGAAAAGAGGAAGCCATAGTTAGTTGTTGGGGGATGGGACAGCTTTGGAATGTTAAGCCGACCTGGACAGTGATTGGTGCATTTTAAAAGAGCAACTGACCAGGGTGGACTTTTGAAGGAGGTACCCTACCTTGTGCAGAATGGTGAGGGACAAATGGACTCATATGGTTTGCAGAGACTTCATCTCACAGCAGGGGGGTCAACTCCTCCACCAGAATCTACTGTTCCTCCATCTGACAGCTTGGTGTGATCAGCTCATAGTCTCCAGATATGTGTTTCCTTGAAGAGATTGAGAACATCATCCTTAATGTGAGAGAGCAATCCATAAGAACTTAAACTGCAAAACGGAAAAGGTTTGTGTCGTGGTGTGAAAACAATAACTTCAGGTTACATAACTTGCCTTTATCTCGTATCCTGATTTACCCACCCACCTTCCCTTCAGCTAAAGGACTATGCTCGTTCTCTGCTGGGATTGGAAGGAGCTGGAGTGGGTGGGCTCCGCTCCCTCCCTTTATTACCTCCAGATCTTACAATAGCTCCACTGGGGTGAGAGGGAGGGAGCTTGGAGTCTCAGCTTCCAGAATGCTATACACTGGAAGCCAGGTTTGAACTGTTCTTATGGAGACAAGCTCTTCCCAGAATGCTTGAAGGCTACTATGTGATCCCATGAGTGACAATTCACGGAGCACTCTGAAGAACAAAGTTTCTGGTAAGTAACCTTTATTTTCTCTCATAGAGAACAGGCTGCATTTGAACTTTCCTTGCTAGTAACAAAATCGGTATGCTTTGTTAATCTGAAACTTGTGTTCCAGATTGCACCTGCTGAAGGACCAGATGCCAAGTTGAGAATGGTGATCATCACTGGACCTCCAGAGGCCCAGTTCAAGGTAGTGTATGAAAATCCCCATCTCACTTGTGTGGCTACGTAAATAAGACTTATGGACCACTTTCTGGTCTCACTAAAGTCAGTGAAACTGCTGCACTGACTCTAGTGTGCCAAGAATTTGAGTTTAATGGCAAGTACACATAGGAAAATTCAACCTCCTATTTAGTCTGTGACCATGACTACGCAAGTCTTATGTGGCATAAAAAGAGTAAATGCCAGTTACTTCATCTTAATTGTAAATAACAAAGTTGTTAAGATGTAGATCTCTTCGTCTCCAAAGGTGGTTATTCTGTTCTAGATTAAAAACTGATTTTCAGCAACTTTTCAGATCAATTGGGATGCTGCTTATTGTAAAAAACTGAATGATATGTGTGCTAATAAGATTCATGTCTGAGTAAAACAGATGTGCAGGCAGTTGAATGTCAGCTCTCCACTTGTGCTGATGTGGAGCACATCAGCACAAGTAATCTGAAGAATTTCTGTGGCTTGTACTATCATTTTATAACAGTTGTCTTACAATACTGCTCACTATGTGATGAGTGCTTGACAAACACTTAAATCAACAGCACCGTTTCTGGTGAAAAAACTCAGATTCTAAAACATGGGTAGGGAAAGGGAAAAACCAATAAGGCCTAAATATACAATTTAGTAACAAACAATATTTACTTTAAGCAGCATAGCAAAATGGACCTTCAAAGGAACTAAAGTGTAGACCAAGCTGATGCCTTACGAATGAGGAAGTCACACCAACTAAATAGAGCAGCATGATACTGCATTCACACCTTATGGCAGCGCAGCGGCAGCACTCCCACAAGGAGAAGATGCGGCAGGGGAAGGAGGCAGAGACCATCATAACTTCCAGTGTAAATGGGGTTTTGCTGTGACAATACTTGCAAATAACAGGGCTGGATTTTGAGCCCTGTCATTCGTGAGTATTGTCGCGGCAAAAACCCGTTCACACCGGACGTTATGACGGTCTCTGCCTCCTTCCTCTGCCGCATCTTCTCTTCGCAGGAGTGCCGTTGCCTCACTGCCGTAAGGTGTATTAGAAAAGGACAAAATGCTTGTGTGAGTCAGAACCATTGGGCAAATGAGGATGCTAGTGGACTGAAGAAGATTGGGAATGGCACACAACTTAAGCAAGAGAGGATGGGTAAAGAAGGACTCAAATAGACAAAGCTTAAATCTTAAAAGCAAGTACATGTGTTAAGTAGAGAAGAGGCAAAGAACCATCAAGTTTAGTAATGGGAAAGAATGCAGCAAAAGTATTTGGAGGAGCAGGAAATGAAAGTAGTAGTAGTAGAAAAAACAAGGAGATCTTGACACATGAGTTACCTGCTTCTGTAACTGCATAAGGATGTAATCAAATATGAATTTCAATTAAAAATTGAAATAGATGAGCTTTCAGTCAAACATCATGTTTAAGATCTAAAGGTTTTAAAATCGTTTGAAGATTTGATCACAGAAATTAATCTTTGAATTTGATTCAAAATTTGGATAAGTTCAGTTCGATTTGGATGTGATCTGGATATGGGGATGTAACAATTCTCTTGTTCGTTCTTTCCTCATATTTCAGCACAAATCTTTACTGATTTTTTTCCCCCCAGAGAATGAAGTCGGGCAGAATGAGGAAAGATTTTAAGAGGAGGATGAAAGGTTACAGATAACTGACAAGGACTGAGCATGAGTCTATAAGACAAGAGTATTTCAGTGGAGCAAGAAAAAAATGGCAGTGGCCGCAATTCCAAACCCTTCCGCGCAGATTCCACATGGCACAATGTCTTCACTATGGACTTGCATGCAGTTTGCGCACATGTGTGCAGTTTGTGTGTGGTTTGCACGGGCCATGGGATCAGTTCCATTGTCCAAGGAAGAAAGAACACAGTTGTAATGGAGAAAATAAACAACTACCTGGGATTTTCTCCAAGGGCATTCCACAGAAGAGTGACAGAAGCAAATATTGGGAGTAAGCTAGGGCTGAGGATTAGTGAGGTGAACTGATGCTAGATAAAAGAGCAAGGTGAAGGAAGTGAACAACTGCATCTATTGAAGAGCAAGCTAACAAAACTAACAGGTGGAGAAGGAGAGGGTGTAAATGGACTTAGTACAGGGCTGGAAGGCAGGAGGTGAATGAGCAATATTAAATGATGAGTAGAGAGGGAGATAGTTAGGTATCAGAGAGCACAGTTTTAGTATAAGAGGTCAAATGAATGACCATTTAAACAGATGGGTGAAGTTAATCCAAGACTGAAGACACCGAAATTCCCCAAACGTTGCCATGTTGAGATTTTAAATGCAATTCTGTGCCCACCGACAGCAACAAAGATGCATGCAGAGAAAGCTCAGCTAGTTACGTTTTTAACAAAAATGAAGTGCCACTCAGGATCATTGTGACCCTCCCCCCCTTCCCCCCTCTTTGCAGGTCACAATCCACAGTGTGGGAACTTCTACTATATAGGAAGGAAGAACAAGAAAATCATGACTGCCCTTATCCAGATAATAGCCACACAAAAAAGCTTATCCTATTTGTGAATCAAATTCAGAGATTAATTTCGATCATCAAATCTTCAAATATGATTTTAGCATACTGAGAATATTAATACGCAAGCTTTGACTGTAAACTCAGCTAGTTAAGTTTTTAACAAAATTGAAATTAGTTAAACAAGCAAACGTAAACTTTGTAAAGACATACATCTAATGAAGTACACACCCTGCAACTTGAAGGTTGTCTCAAGTTAGAAAAAAATGAGTTAATGAATTTCAAATAAGCAAATTTCAAATAGCGAGTTAACGAAGATAGAATAATTCCATAATAAAAAAACCTCAGGTTTACAATGAGAGTTAAGCCTCTTGCAAATTCAATCATGCAATAAAAAGCATGGAAATTGCAAGTTAAGGTTCCTGCCTTAACTTGCATGCTATGTAAGCAGTAAACACATTGTGCCGTCTCACATAATGTGCTCGCTTACAACTTAGGCTCCATGCACCCACACTTTGCCTTCGTCTTTCAGACCCAATCCTCTTCCTCTGCAGGTTGGGAGCAACACTGAAACTGGGGACAGGAGGGTGTGAGCTGGCTCCTCACCCCCTCCTTTCCCTCTATCCTTTTATTTGAGTTGGGGAGAATGGGACAGCAGAGCACAATGACTACATTGAAGCTGTATACAATGGTATACAAATGTTTCATAAAAACCTTTAGTTGGGTACATATTTTAATGAATAAAATGAAATGGCAGTTGGAAGGAATGGAGGCAACAGCAATGCCAATTTCTAAAGAAATGCTGTTGTCATTGCAACATTAAGTGACCATCAAATAATACAACACAGCTGCATCCTTGGGAGTACAGAGGGAAGACGAGAGTGTGAAATAATGAGGAAAGTACCAGATGAACTAAGTGAAATGGTGGGAATGAGAGGAAAAAAAATACAAAGTGTGCAGGAGGAAGTAAGTGGGTGGAATGACAAGAGGAATTAGAAATTTTTACAAAGTTCTTAGTGAAATAAATCATTCAGAAGACTCATGGGATACTTGTAGGATCACTTGTATCATTTCAGCCATTTACCACAGCTGATTCCCTATCCTTTGACTAACTGTAGCCTCCCTCCCTGTTGTTCCACTTCCTGTCCTGTTTGTTTTTTGTCATTCCACACACATCTAACTGTATGTCTCATGTGGAACAGGAGTAAAGTTGTGCATTTCCCAGAACTTTGGAGTTCTCTGTGAGGGGAGTGGGGGCTAGAGGATTAGAATGGGCACCTTGAACCCAGGACTGCTGGGTTGTCTATCACAAGGTTGAGAGCAGGGGAGAACAGATTGGGCTGGAAACCAGGACTGTTGGGTTGCCTGAATGGAGTGAAGCCTACCAGGTTAGGGTGGGGTGGAGGGGCTGGAAGCCAAGAGTCCTGACTTCTCTGTTAAAGGGTGGGGACCTAGTAGGTTAGATGGGGAGCGGGTGTGGGAGCCACAACTCCTAAGTTCTCTGGGAGGGCAGTGGGGGACTGCTGGTTAAAAGAGATGGTTCTGAGCCATTACTTAATTGTCCCATTCTCCCCAACCCGAATGAAAGGATAGAGGGAAAGGAGGAGGTGAGGGACCAGCTCACACCCTCCTGTCCCCAGATTCAGTGTTGACCCCCCCCCATGTTCTCTTCTTACCCCCCTCCCACCTGGTTTCAGTCTCCCTTCTTACCCCCCTCTCACCCGACACCCCCCTGTTCCCTGCACATCCATACATCATGGATGGACAACAGAAAAACTCAGCCTCTGCACCTGTCGTCACTCCATGACAACTCGCATACACCATGGCTGCCATAGGCTAACATTCAATTTTCAAAACTTCACAGCTTAAAAACTACTAACCAGATTTACAAAAAATAAACAAAAGGCACACCCCACCAGCCTCCTTCAGTTTTCTAAAAAGCTTCTACCTCCTCCCAACCAACACTAAACTCCTCTATCCTAGTCAGTTCGAGACGATCGGACTGGCCAAAAAAACCACACTTCAAAGTGCAGTTTCCAAACTGCGATACCTCAGCTGTTCTCCACCCGATTCTGCTGACATTTTTACAGCATGAACTGCTTACCCCAGATCCTTCACTACAAATTTCATGATCCTAACTTTAATCATTTCAATTTTAGAATGAATACAATGTTGGGGCTTTATAATTGAGCATGCAACACACCTTTAACTAAACAGTGGCTGCTGCCGCTGTATAATTTCAGGAAAAACTCAATGCTTACCGATTTTGTGACATTGATAAATAGAAGGAGACTATCAAACTTGAATTGGCATAATGCAAATACAGAAGAATTCAATTTTATCCAGTTTAAATAACTTCTAGCTGTAATCAAAATGTGTGTTGAGTTATGCTTCAGAAGGGCAATAAAATAAGCCACTAGACTGTTCAAGTGCCATTTACGTTGGTAACCAGAAACCTGAGATTTTTCTTTTAGAAGGCACATAGGTACTGCCGGTTCCTTATTTCAAAGGCCATCATGTGCCCAAAGGAATTTGTAAGTGTTCCTATGCAGCAGGCCACAAAGAGTTTCAGACAGATGACTGTTAGTTGGGGAGCTGTCTGGAGTAGAGATCTTGTAAGTGCAGTCCTAAATACAAGCTCTAAACTAATTTCAGTCAAAAACACTGGCCAGAAGCAACAATGATACTGAAGATGGTTACACTAGTACTCTGTCGCACAGTAGCCTAATCTACTCGAGAGCAGAGGCACATAGCAGGTGGAAAAGTCACTCAGGTGTTCACATTGTTGCACTGCTTTCTTGCAAGACTTTACAACTGTGTTCCTCTCTCTTTCAAGAAGCAGCTTGTGGCTAGATTAGATTAGAAAGTTTTCCATCAATATGTGTGTTAAATCATATTTCACAAATATGTTTAGAATTTATGGAGAAGAATATGGACAAAGTGGGCATATTTTCTACAGTTGTAATACTACAACTAAATCAGGATTACTGGTCTTGAAATATTACTGCAAGTAAAGCAAGTGGGGGGAAAGGTCACCAAATCTGTGTGCAACCGTGTGGCTAATTTTAAATCTCTGTAGCATAAAACTTGCTTATTTTTTCTTTGAACCCTTTTTTTATGTTCTTGGTTCATCTTAACTGAAAGTGGTGATCAGGATTACAGGAAGGCGGGTGCCCTGGATATTTCTTTTTTCTCTACTTCAAATTAAGTTCCTTCACCCATAATTAATTAACATACAGAATGCTATCTGTTTTATAGCAGTCCTGTATAAAAAGCAGAGGCTGTCAATAATAGGCGCTCAATAAAGTTATCTGATTTGCTTAATAAGCTTGGCATTATGGGCATAGCAAAAGGTTAGTTCCAGCTGCCAAGTGCTCACAGCAGTAAACCCAGGTATGAACCTCCATGCGTGAGCAGAGATAGCAGGCATTGGACAGCCTCCCAGTGTCATAATAACTTGTGATTGTGGAAGTGCTTAGACGGGGTGGTGCAGTTGGCTCACCGCACAGAGGTAATGGAAGGCTTTTAGCAGGAGGGCTTCCAAAACTGTACAGGGGCAATTGATGGGAGCGATATCATCGCCATCTGCCCACCCCATAGCAAGGACAACTACCTGAACCGGAAGGGATTTTTCTCCGTGGTTCTCCAGGCTGTAGTGGACCACCATGCCCAGTTTGTGGATGTGCTGACTGGGTGGTCCAGGAAGAACCATAACACCTGCATCTTCTTTCAGTCCCCCTTCTTTGGTCACACGTACGTAGAAGACTTTGGACCCTCCACTGCAACATGCATTGAGGGGTTGCTTATGAGGCATGTGGTTCCTAGGGACCCTGCCTACCGCCTGAAACACTGGCTCATGAAGGCTTACAGCGTTGTCCGCACCCTGGAGCAGAGGTACTTTAACTGGCAGCTCAGCACCACCTACTCTGTTGTGGAGAGAGCTTTTGGGCTATTAAAGCAGTACTGGAGATCAATTATGGCCAGGATTGATTTTCAAGTAGAGACTGCTCCATTTTTAATTGCTGCTGCCTGTGTGCTCCATAACATCTGTGAGGTCAGCCAAACTATGTTGGAGAACCCCCCACCAGTTAGCTCTGGCAAGCCATTGCCTCTGTTCCAGGACCAGAAGAACTGAGTGGAGCAACACACAGCTGTGGAGATCTGTGATGCCTTAGGCCAGCACATCAACTGCAATGTTAGCCCCCCAAAACATGATCAATGACAGTTCAGTGAGCATTGGTGAACTATTTCAAATACCCTTTTTGTGTTATCAATACAACCTTTAAAAATAAGAACATAAGTGCCATACTGGGTCAGACCAATGGTCCATCTAGCCTAGCATCCTGTCTCCGACAGTGGCCAATCACAGTGGCTTGGGAGAAGCACCCACCAGGTCACAATGGGGAATCAATTCCCTGTTGTTTTCCCCCAGCTTCCGTCATGTTCCCTGATCTTGTCTGGCTAATAGCTGCTAATGGACCTATCTTCCAGAAACTTGTCCAAACCTCTTGTGAACTCAGCTATAGTACTGGCCCTTATCACAGCCTGTGGCAGTAGATTCCACAACCCAATTATACATTGAGTGAAATAATATTTTTTTTGTTTTAAACTTGCCACCCATGAGTTTCATGGAGTGTCCCCTAGTTCTAGTACTAGCTGAGAGGGTAAATAACTTCTCCTTGTTTATTAGTTCCACACCACTCATGATTTTATAGACCTCTATCGTATCTCCTCAGTCATCTCTTCTCCAAGCTGAAGAGCCCCAATCTACCAAGCCTCTCCTCATACAGGAGCCCTTCCATGCCCTTGATCATTTTTGTTGCCCTTCTCTGTACCTTTTCTAATTCAGCTATGACTTTTTTGAGATGGGGCAACCAGAACTGCACACAATATTCGAGGTGCAGGAAAAAATATTTCATGTGTGCCACTGTGTTTTCCCTCTGGCCCATCTGGCTCCACACCCACCCACCCACCCCTGCTCTCATGCTGCCAGACCAAGGCGACATACTTTCCCTCCTTGTCCCTCCCCTGTGCTGTTTCCCACTGGCAGCCTTTCTCTGTGCATTCCCTATTAGCAGATTAGCCAGCTGCATGCCTGAACCTCTGTGTTGCCTATTGACTTTCCCAGGCTAGTTGGGTCTGGGAATCACATTAGGAAGTACAGAGGCACAGGCATGCAGTCTGCAACTCTGTGACGGAACCAGCACCTGGTCCTTGTCTGTGGCTTTCCCATGGTACTTTCCTTTGCACCTGGGCTCTTCCCCACTGAGCTACTATGCTTCCCTCTTGCAAGTGCATGGCCGGTGGCCTCCTGTATTTTATGAACCTGTCACCTCCCCTTACCTCCCCCAAAGTGCCTTATTGCTATGCCATACCACCATTCTCCATGTTCCACGCCCCAACCAAACTTCCCTTCTTTCCCAGAAGAAGCACTGAAACCATGGATTAAAGAGCTCTTTAAATTATTTTTTCAAAACTATTTATCCTTATGCCTGCTCCTTTTGGGGGCAGCTGGGCATGCTCACTTGAGTGGCAGAACTGGTACAGGACATTTTCCCAATGCTTCTCCCGTGCATCCGGCTGTGGAGGAGCATTCACGGGAGATGTGTAGGAATGATTGACAGTGCAGAAAGTATGCCTAGGCCAGGAACTGTTCCCTGGTGTGACTGCAGTGCAGAGAAGGCTCAGGTGCTTTCCTTGGGGGGTGGAGTTGGAGGGAAACCAGTGTGGGCAAGTGGGTTCCACATGGGGGCGGGGGCATGAGTAGCCAATGGGGGTTAGGAAATTATACCTTTCCCATAGCATAACGCTCATTGTCTTGGCAGCAACGTACTTGAGCATGGAGCTCTGGAGCTAAATGGACTGGGACTGGCTGCTTTGAGTCTGTGCCCACATCTCCTTGCTTGCCTGCTTTAACAGCTGCTAGAGGTGGGCCCATTGCCTGTCCTCCCACTGGCAGTCCAGATAGGCCTTGGCAGCAAAGGTCTTGCATTGTGCCACACCAGCTGCCTATGTTTCCTGGCCATACCGCTAATGGCGTCAGAGATCTCCACCCACTGTGTGGTCTCCCCCATCAGCTCCCTTGCCAAATCCACTGCTCCACTGGTTGCAAATCCACAGGTCCTGGTTCCTCTGGGCACTTGTGGTAGGGAGTTCCATCCCTGCCCATTGCACTGGCAGATCTGTAGCAAGGCAATAAGGAAAGCCATTAGTTCAAACTGCCCCACCCACCTTCTCGCCCCAGTGTTTCAGCCCTTTTCCCACCCAATTTTCAGCTGTCTTCCTGCATGAAGGGAAGTAGGAATGAGTACCTAGCCTATACAGCTGCTGGGGCAGTTGCTGCGGCAGGATCCCAGTGCCACACGGTTCTCCTCCCGCGAACACTGTAGAGGAGCAAAGAACATATAGAAATCAACAACCGCCATTCGCACCACCACCTCTGGGTACTATTTTGTTTTCCATCCCCATGCCAGCCCACTATCAAGCCATGGTGTCTCTCTCCCCCCCACCCCCCAAATGCCAATATGCCTTCCCACCCACTTCCTGTGCCTGCCATTTCCATCCTGTGGAGCTATTTATAATGCAGCTGTGTAAATGCAAACATCCCCCACCCAAGAAGCATTCACTTACCATTCTCCACAACCACCTCTACAAAAGTGGCATGTGGTCCTCAACCAGAACCTCAGGTGGCGCTTTGAACAAGGGCTGACTCTCAAGGGGGTACACAATGAGAACCACTGTGTCCATATCCTTATTGACCTGTGCTGGTGCTGCAGCATGATCAGACATGGAGGGATGTCGTCTGGTGGTCATAGTTTCTGTGGTAGCAGTTGGAGCGGGCAGTAGGGGAACCACATCCACCCATTTCTGGCCCCTTGCAGGGAGGTGTAGCCATCCAGGCAGGATGCAAAAGTGACTCCATCCACATGGGGACCAGTCAAGGAGCGTGTAATATGGCAATGTTTGTCTCCCGTGGCTGGAGGAGAAGTTGTCCCAGGTCTCCTTGTACCTGCACCTCAAGTTTTGGGCCTGCTGTTGACACTGGTTCATGTTCCGGTTATAGCCCTGCAGTGCCATTTATGCCAAATGTCTTGGAACACCACCTTGTTCCTGTAACATTTCACCAGGGCATATTGGACCTTCTGCTCTCCATAGAGCTATGAAGGTCTTGGTCCCTTATTCGGTTCAGGGAATGCAGCATTAGCCAGCGGATCAGTAGATGGAGAGCAACTGAGGTTCCTCAGTGGTTGTAGCAGTGCTGGTTGTTGCCTGGCTGTCGGCTTGAGCCATGGCCCCAGCAAAGATAATCCTCCACAAGTCATTACAGGGAATGCAATGGCTGGGAAAAGCAAGTATTGGGCATGTATTGCCAACCAGGAACAGCTGGGAGAACACATCTGAAATTGGAAAGTTGGGCTTTTAAGATGGATGTTATGTTTGTGCCAGTGAGAGCCGGAAGTGGCCCCTTCTTTGAATGCTCTAGACTTTTTGCTCATGATTCTATGGTGCTGGTGGATCTGTATGCAACCTAATTGACGGGACACGGACACGTGGGTATACATTAGCCTACATTTGCCTGAATGGCAGGCTCTGCATGCTGTGGGACGCCCCTTGAGTGGGGGCAGCATGTCCAGTGGGTGGTGGCCATGTGACCAGTGGGGTCAAACATTGAATAAATTAATGGATGGACACCTGCTTGGTGTGGGCTACTGTCTATTTTAACACCTTTAGATACATGCAGTTTTTAAATCACCTGCACTCTTGAGCAAGTGTAAGAGGTAGATAAAATGGCTTTACATTTGATCTTCAGCTTTTTGCCAATTGGTAGTGTTGTGGTCCCTCCTTGTTTATGACCAGGGAGTTATCTATATAATTGATGTGACATTCCAGCAGTTCTCAAAAATAGATAGTATAATTGACCTACAAAACATGAATTTAAATTTTTATTAGTAAATGATGTTACTGACGTATTCAGCTGGAAGTTTAAAACCCCATACTTTCCAGCTAGAATTTGATGGCTACAGTTTTCAGAGATGGTAGTTGTGACATCCAGGAACAAAGTTCTTTGATTTTGCTTGCTTGTAATTTGATGCTAAAGAAAAAGAAAAAGATTTTGTTGGATTAAATGTGTAGCGATGTGAATACTATTTGCCTGTTTCTGCATCAGTTGGGGCAGATTTTGTTAGAGCTCGCAGTAGGTAATTGATTATTTACCATCTGTCACTTTGTATTTTAAGCCATGTTTATCTGTGCAGTGATGGGCTGGTGCATTCTTGAGGAGGGGTGTGTGATAATATATTAAAAGCGTCTCTCTGATCATTGAGATGCACCATTTGGAGATCTTTGCTGCCAGATTTTGTCACT